>WTXL01000381.1:0-17378 GCA_022376525.1 Russula vinacea
CAATTGAAGGTCACATGATTTTTGGGCTTTCAGACAAGACGGGTGACTCGGGCCGGAAAAGCATCTGGTAAGCCTCGTCTTACACAGTATGTACATGTAACACATGCACCTACAGACAACCGAAAGTCACCAGACCCAACTTCACGGTCTCCATTTCATTCTCCGGGTGTGGAGCTGTGATTCATTTCTCGTAACTTGATGTGTGCTATTTCACTGCTATTTCTCACGGTATCTTCTTCACAGCCTCGTGGACCGTGCACGTGAACGTGGTTGTGGTTGGGGGTTGGGCGACGGCAATATCTGGCGACACGAGTTGACATGCCAGCTTGGACTGGACCACACTGGCAACACAAGTTGTAATTCATATCTCGCGAAGTGCGCCATTTCCCCACGGTATCAATTCTTCACAGCCTCGTGGCCGGGGTGTGCTCGTGAAAGTGCCCGGATCGCAGCATTGCGACCGCAAGATCATGGTTGGGTGACATGTATGATACACCAATACACCACGTGTGTGATGCGTGTGTGATATTTTGGCAGGTTACACTGCCACCGACATTCGTATGTTTCCCCTCACAGCGCTCGCGTAAATTCATAGCATTCCCGCCTGAAAAGGAGCTTTGCGTGGCTTCTGACTACCCTCGTGCTTGCCCAGGTGACCAACTCTGTTCGGATACACCAGTATGTTCAGTTCGGCTTACCCCATTCGAATGCACTGAAGGGGATCGAGATAGTAACGACAATGTGGATACACACAAACAAGTACATGGATCGGTGAACCCGAACACCGTGCGTTTTCTTTCTTCTCAGACCAGAACTATTGACGCCGAGACACTGGCGGCCAAGTTCAGTGCTCTCTGGATTAGTGAAATGGCAAGGCGATGAAATTCGTGCCGCAAATCGCGAAATATAATAATATTAGATTTCCAGATCGGGGTTTCCAGGGTTGGGGTGATAATGGCGCGCAGTGGGTGTCGAACTTAAAGGCCCAACACTTCCTTGTTGCGACTTTCAGCGTGGGTCCCCGTTTTATCTCCCTGGCTCCACTTATCCCAAGCCTCATATCGTCTCATGGGAAATTGCTGCGGCGGTGCTGCTACGGTCCCTTCGGAGCCGGCGCCGACCCAGGTGCCTCTGGTAACACAGAGGACGACACCCACGCCAGTGCCATCCCAAAATGCCGTGGATAGGTCTCCAGTCTCGTCGCTCCAACAACCCGAACTCGCGGCAGAACAACATCTAAGCCTGAGTCGACACACCGTAGTAGAATGTCCTCACAAGACCTAATTCTCCGAAGTAGGACGAAATCTGCGCCGCAGCGGCCCCAATCCTCAAAGTCACCATTAACCAGCCGGCGGTCCGATTCTAGACCCACGAGCCCAGGTGAGAGAGATAGATAGTCAGCTAACAACTTGGTTAACAATGTCGAAAAATCTTTAATGGCCGCCTTGCAAGAATACAAGTCAGTGGTCGGCGCACCGACCATGAGTTACCCTAGCCGTAGATCACTCAATTCAACGGTGAAGCAAGTGCCTACTGATCAACCGGAGTATGTGGTTCCATTCTGGCGTATTGACTTCACTGGCACCAGTCTCAGCTGTCTATAGATTTAGGATTCTCGTAGTGGGGAAGGTAAGTAGCAATACTCAGCCAAGCTACGGTTACTGCTATTCTTAATCACAGAGACACTCTGGGAAATCCTCGCTCATCAATGCTGCTTTCCGAGTGGACATGTCGGTGCTTGTGTCGGTCCGTGTTCGGTCTTATTTCAAATTCCGTTTATTGACGTTTCCGTGCCTTGAAAACAAGGCGGGAGTGCCTGACATCATCCTCGCGTTTAGCCCAAATGACAACCATCATCTCATTGTCCACGAGAGCGCTGGACTCGAACCTGGCGATGCCCAGGGCTTGCGAGCTATCCGTGATTTCATCTCAAACCGCACTGATCTGAGCTGTACTGCCGCGGAAAGATTGCATGCCATCTGGTAGAGAGGTGGTGTTAAAATTGCTTGTACTATTGATTGCTGATTGTTTCTCAACCCAGGATATGTGTCCCCTCATCGGATGCCGTTATTAGGAGTATCGGAGAAGGTGTAGAGGAGATTTTGAGAACGAGAAGAGGTAAGCGCATTCAAATCCAGGGTTCATGTATTTAGTTAATAGGAGATTCAGTTCCTGTTGTTGTCGCGTTCACTAAGTCTGACATGGATTTCCCCCAAATACTGGGTTCTGGTGGCGGAAAGTCCCAGTGCCAGGATCGCGTAAGGTCCAGGGCATCTGCGCAGTGCGAACAGTTGCGCCGTTCCCTGTTTCGCAAGGAACTCAAAGATGTACCAGCAGTGCTCGTCTCTGGTGATACACTCTTCTGCTCGGATGACCCCTTGATGGCTTCATTTGTTGCAGTGATGCCACAATACGGTGTTCTTATCAACAATCTAATCGCGACGACAGGCCGATTCACAGATTTACGTACTGCGCGGTCTTTAGCTCCGAATCCGAGAGTGTCTCGGGATACTATCATCCAAGCTTCCATCGAGTACGTTGTTTGTCCCCCGGCTCTCATCCCATTTACATATTTGGCTCTCAGGCTTGGACGAAGCCGTGAGTATATCGACCAGACGGACGAGTCAATTCTGACGAAATATTTCCCTTAGGATATTGGTGTAAACTTTGGTCGAATCTCGACTTCGCTGATCGATCCCTCGAGAGCTGCACGAACAGGATCCACTTCGATATAATCGAAACATGGAACCTGTATGACATGGACAGAGTTAGTCCTCCTCAGTTGCCCTGCTGTTTTTACTGCTCAACGGAGTCAGTATCTGTCAAGCAACCAATTCAAGATTAATATGTCACACGTCGTCAAAGATCTAGCCGTGCCGACGAACGGCGCATCGCAGAGGTGAGTGTATTGCACAATAAGTAGAGATGTCCAGCGAATTGAATGGCCGTAGTTTGGACCGGAATGCATCTGGAGACAAGTTCGCGGTTTGGGTCTACGATATATACCGAGGGAGGTGAGTGGTCACCTAGAAGCATCGGCAACTAGCTAAGTCGTCTCTGTCATGCCAGCGAGGAGAATGTACAATGTGTGATGGGCTACATCGTAAACCTGACTGCGATCCTGGATAGTATTTTCAGGACAGCGGCTGGCAATGTGACGGAAAATGTCGCTCTGGAGGCCACGAGCGCCCATGTCAGATCTGGTCGTAGGGATATGATTCACCAGGATATCCGCAACTTTGTTACGGAGACATTTGCATCCAGGTTTGCCGTCCAGCAGAAAGACCTGGTCTTGGAGAAGATTATCAACTTGATCGGGCAATATTGTGTCCCCCTCTGATAGCTGATCTTCGTTGGGTTGTCGAGCTTGCGATTGTGGGATTTCTTATTGTCTATATATGTTTTTCTTTTGTACTAGCGCTTCCGGCATTGCCATCGCTTTGATATCTACTTGTTTATACGTAGGATGTACGCAATGCATTTGCCAGAGAAGGGAAGGCGTAGAGCACCTTCCCCAATCCATCGTCTCTCAATTAAGTGCCCAGTGCAAATACACGGTCGTGCGATGCCAAGCCTAAGGCTTTCGAGGATCTCATCTATGAATGACGCTGGCTGAAAATGATCGCCCTTCCAATCGTAGACGAGAAATAACCTACTCGACGTTACTCGACGAAGGATTTGACCCCCCACGTCCTTCCAAGCCTGGATAACCTTACTGGTACATATACCCTGCGTCCACATTCAAGGTACTCATTGAATTACTTGACGTGCCGAAGAACATCATATTTCCCGTCGTGTAACAGTCGTGCATGCGATACAGCATGACAGCAAATAGAAAGTACTCAAAAGAAAGTCTTTGCCTTTTTACCACGGATTTTCTTTGGCGGTGCGGCTTTCGGTTCCCTTTGTGCTGCGGTGAGGGCAGAAACCCGAGCGAGGGTAGCCTAAATAAGTAATGTCAGATAAGTAAGAGTCTAAAACAGGCTGATGCGAGGGGAAGGGGTAAGAGATTAAGTAGCAATGTCATCGTCAATTCGTCGGCGACTCGCGCCTATTATCGAACGAGCTCCGATAGCGTATGACGAGAACCCAGAGGAGTTTGATCGGCTCCATCTGGGTACGGATTTATCTTGCAAACATGTCCACGCCCATCCTTCATGACGCCAACAGCGTCTCCAGTGGGTTCTAACGAGAATGCGGCTTTTCATAATAAAGGCGGATCGAGTATAAATGGGGAAGTCCGGGTTATACACTTACCGCACGGAGGTCAGGACGATACCCGCGCTTGGCCGGTTGTGCAGCGATGCCGAGGGCGCGACGAGGGCCAGTCCGACTGCCAACAACGGTGGTTGCGTATGCGGAGCGAATGGCATGCGAAGACGAGGACTTTTTGCGATGTGTAATAGCGATACCAGTTGGTGACGGCTTTACGTCGATTGTCTATTACCAAAGCAAGATTCAATTGCGTGGTCGAGAACGTGGCGCAAGATGCTAACCGTAGCATTAGCGAGGCCAGAATACTTTTGTGAGTGGATGTTGAGAAGGTTTCCCTGCCTGCCAGTGAGTCACGATATACGTTTTGCCGATAGACGGGCCCACAGATTCTTTGGAGAAGATGGGGCCGCCGGGGCCCGCTTAATGATAAAAGAATTGTTCCCCTAAAGCGGTGTCAGTTCAATTGGCGTGTTATAAACATCACATACCCGCAGGAGAAGCCATTCGAGGTCGGTCGACATGTTGAAGCGTTGAAGATAGACAAACGGTGGTTGTTGTTGATTGGGACAAAACTGTACAGTCATCGGATAATGCCGACAACGGCCCTATCCGGACCGGGACCCAGAAAGGAGTGTAGCTATATTTGGCAAGCGCGGTGGGCAAGCCGTTCGGGGGTGCATATATGACGCCTATATGTCACCCGCCCTATTGCGGTGGAGCATCTACTGTAGACTAAGGCCATCTTTCACCCCTATGCAATGTCATCCCTGCACAACTGTTGTTCCCTCCACAGACACAGACAATGCTTCTATGTCATCCCCTGTCTCCCCTCGACCTCTTGTAACTCATCTTCCCTTTCGTCGCATGTCTCTTCCCGTTGCTCCCAACCTCAACTCGAACAGGCAGTCTGTAGTTAGCCTTGCCTCATTCGAGTCCCTCTCAGAACCTGGCACATCCCAGAGCACAATCGCCTCTCCGACCAGGGTGTTGAAGTCTAGACGAACTTCCGTAGAAGGCCATCGGAAAGGCGTTCGGAGACGTGGCTACCACGCCCCTGAGAAAGAGCATGACATGAGGCGATCTAAGGTCATTCAAGAATTTTATGAAACCGAACGAACATATGTCCAAGGCCTCGATCTTATTTATGAAGTAAGCTAATCTTCACAACGATGGGTCGTGTTCGTTGACTATGGGTCTCTTGTCAGCTGTTTCTTACACCCATTGTTGCTGCACTCGATACACCACACACTCTCCTCGACCGCGCAGATCTCACATCCGTGTTCTCCAACTTCATTGACATTTGGAACCTTCATCGCGCGTTCTTTTCTTCCCTTGATGAACACCTTCACCCCACCATTACCCTGAGCCTTCCACACAATTGGACCTAATTTCTCCACCACATCTGTCCCCTGTCCTCCTGTCACATTTTCCGTATCTGTCTTTGTATACACCCTTTGTCACCTCGTTCACCGCATCCCTGGCTGCTTTGACAGCTTTCATCAACACTAATGGTGCCTTTTCTGCATTTATTGCCGGACAGGAAGCCGATCCTCGTTGTGGGAAACTCAAGCTACGGGACTGGCTTCTCACAATTGTCCAGCGATGTCCGAGATATCTTCTCCTCCTGAAGGACCTCATGAATTGTATCAACGTGGAAGACCCTGAGTATGCGTCTCTCAGGACCGTCCATGCACTCGTTTCTAAGAGTACGTGGCACTGAACATCCTTGTATCAGATCACATTGATAGATAGTATTTTAGTCACGATTTCGATGAATGCATCGCTGCACTCACACGCTCAAACTCTTGGCCTTGTGGCTCTCCAGCGTTGCACACCCAACCTTCCCTTCCCGCTCATTGCTCCGGGTCGCTCATTGCTCAAGCGAGGCTCGCTTTTCCAACTCGAGCGCGGCTCGTTTCCGAAAGAACGCGACTTTCTCCTGTTCTCTGATTGTCTTCTCTGGATTGCTAACCTTGATAAGGGTGACAGCGAAGTCACTGAACGTTGGGATTGGAAAGGGGTCAAGACTGGACTCTCTCCTCGTCTCATGATGGTGCGTTCACGCAGCCGCAGCGAGGCAGAATTGCCTGCGCTACGCAGTCGTGTACAAACAGGTGGTTCTGGTGACGGGTTGTTGCCATCATCACAGCCTGTGTCACCGGTAGGTCCCAACCCCAGCCCGACTACCCCATCCAGTCGGAGTATCGCCAGTCCAATTAGAGCGAAGAAACGCCAGATGAGCAACGCCAGTTGCGATGAGAGGTGGTGGTTCAAAGGCAAAGCAGAGCTTGTTGACTTGGAGGTAGTTGTTACCCCGCCAACAGAAGCCGGAGAAGAATGCAGACTCGAGGTGTGGAGTCCAGAAGGTTCATTTGCTGTTTATGCGGGTAAACCACCCTTAGTGCCACTTGTCTTGCCTTCATCTGATCTTGTTTTCCCAGCCAGCGAAATTGAACGTGATGAGTGGAGCACATCAATACGGAACGCAAAAGCGGCTTTGCTGGCGTCGCTGAATGTGACTCGTCCAAATTCAACCCTTTCGTCATCTACGTCCACAAACCACTTGAGAAGGACGCTACAAGCTTTGCCACACCTTCCTGAAGATACGCAAAACCAGCCAAGACGCGGCAGGGTCGAGCATTTTGTACCTGCTGTCTGGATTCCCGATGGAAAGACGGAATGCTGCATGCGTTGCGGAAGACCGTTTGGTTGGAGAAGAAGGCGGCACCACTGTAGATTGTGTGGGCGTTGCGTCTGTGCAAGCTGCTCCGGAAGCGTATGTTCGTTTCAGTGAAACATTACTGATGTGACTAAAGTTGCTCCGCGTAGATCTTTTACATATTTGACCCAGATGCTAAGGGTCCTGGGAAATCTGCACGCGCCTGCAATGCCTGCTATGAAACGGTGTTTCCGGTAATCACGCCCTCTGCGTCTCCCAATATGCCTTGCTCGACTCCAACTTTCACACTGTCGAACTTTCCCTCCTGGCAATCTACCCCAGCTCTCGCGCTCGCTCGCCCACCTTCACTGCTCATGGCCATAGATAGAAGTAGTTCAAATAGTGAACTCGTCGGCGTAGATGACGCCATGTACTCTAACACCCGTTCCCGGAACCTATCCACAGAGGACGATGGCGAGCATGGCGAATCGACTCACTCGGTGATCCGCCTGAAACCTGCATCGCGCCCACGTTCATTTCTCCACATTCTTGAAGATTTCCAGGAGGAAAGTTTGCAGGTGACGCCCAGTCCGAGTACCTCCCACTTTTCTGCGCAGACGGATGAGTCTGTAGATGTCGTGTCTTCATCTTTACAGTCAGATCCACGTCTCTCCAGTGGTTCCAGTGTTCTGTCTGTTACGTCCTCTCCAACTGCGATGACGTCTCCAACAAATTCGGCATCTCGGATTGAAGATTCCACTCGCCAGCAGCAACGGTTTTCTTTGCCTATTGTGGGGCTGCAGACGACTCCGGTCACTGCACGAGCAAATGCGAAAGGCGAAGGTCTGGGAAAACGGCTTTCCCTCGTACTTGGTGTTGGACGAACGATCAGGGGACCCAAGTCTACATGTGTGGATGGGACGAGTTTGGATCAAGGGACTGATGGGGGTACTGTCAAACAGAGTAGAAGCACGGGACATGGTGTCGCGGCTTCAAGGTTGGCAGACTTACTCGGAAGGCGAAAGGGCGGATAGAGCAACTCGTAGTCTTTAATTCTATAATTCAGCACGCCATTGGGCTGTAAATAAGGAAGGCAAGCGATGGCCACGGGCACGCGCTTCTACATTCGAGCCCCGCACGCCGTCTTATGAGCCATTCAAGTGCACCAGCGGTTATAGTCATCGACGACTCGGAACAAGAAGACTGCTCTCAGTCTCGTGCTGGCACCGTCTCAGTGCTAAAGAGCATTGTTGGTATTTTGAGCACTGCTAACGCCTCCAGCTCTGCGCATCCCGCTACGTCTCGACGTGGCAAATCTGATCCTGCTGGTCTCGCTACCCCTACCAATACGCAAATCCGTCAACGCTCGCCTAAAAGCCAGCCAGACGACGAAATCATCGAAATCGAATCTGATGAATTCTTAGACAAGCCACAGGTAAGCTTCTAGGTTAGTATTGCACCCCGTATGAGATCAACAAGCAATCACAGCCAAAACGGGCCAGAACTCATCTCATACCGCCTGTAGAGAGTGATGGCAACAGACTTAATCCTAAGGTGGTCCATGGTTCAGCAGTCGAATCGGGCCATGTGCCCCAACGGTCAGGTAAAATGCGGAAGGACTTTATTTGGGCCACGGTGGGCAACTATCACGTGGACTGACTGCCGCCCATGCTTACCGTCATCGCATAGGCGCGTCGTTTTACTCAAATCCAACGGAAACATAAGAATCTCCCAGCGAGGAAACAAAATCACTTCAGAGTCAACCCACTCATAGCACTTGATCTGTCCCCAGTCACAGCTTCTCTCTGGTTGGCAGCCGGAGGTAAGTTCTACGTCAACTTGAAGGTGGTGCGCCTTTGCGCTGACTTGTCCTATGAACAGCCGTCAATAAGATTATCCAGAAGCGTGGATGTATTGCCGTTTCAAGTGCATCATCAGGGGGTCAACCCAATGACTCGGAAGTCCCGGGTATGATTGAGTAAAGTCGCCGTGCTGTTCAAGTTGCTTATGAGTGAGCAGTACAACAAGACCCTTATAACCGCGGGGGTACTCTACAGATTTGGAAAGATGATAACTCGAAAGGTCAAAGTAGTAAGTTATGTAGAATTGCATTCCCCGAGTTGTGACCGACACTTTGCAGTCATCTTGCATGGCCATTGTATTATTGAATCCCCAGGACCATCTGAGGGGCTTGAACGAACATGCGTCAAGTGCTACACTGTCAATGACATCAGCTTTGATCCTAATCAGTATGCGTTCTATCACCGCCTTGAGATGTCACTGACATTCACCTCTTCTCTAGGAGTCATGTAATGGCATCAACCGGAAACAACGGTCTGTCCAGCTGTGGCAGGATGGCGAAAAGTTGGATGATGCTTGTTGTCAGTGTGACTGCAGTTTCTTTTTCCGATGAGCTCTTATTTTTTTAGACAAGTATCCCAGGGCCCGCACGACGTGGCATATAGGGAAAAGGACTCCCTGATGGCTGTGACGGTTATGAATGGGCACGTCTTTATCTGAGCGAGCTGAGCCCTGATCTCTCATCTACGTGTCCAGCTGTGTTTACGTCCATCCCACCTTGACTCACTGCCACTTGGAGACCCCGTGGAGCTGCGTGTCGCACCACCAGAGGCGCAGCACTCGGTTGGTGCCCTTGTTTGGGGCCAGGGTGCTTCTACAGACACACTTTTTGCTCCTCGGAAGCACAGATCATGACGGATTACAGTGGTTTCCATGCCGCATTTGATCCGATCAGGGAAGACGTACATATGATTCAGTGCTGAAGAAAGTGGCGACGCTATGGCTTCGGACCCAGATGGTTCTGCCCTCCGAGCCCAATCTGAAATTCGGAAACTGACCATATCCCTTTCCACAGGCGCACGGCTGGCTCTGTGCACCGCCGCTCGTGATGGCACGCATTTTCTGAGGCTATACGATATCCGTCGAAAGGATGGGCAACACCCTTTACAGACGATCCAGTTGGATACCTTTTTCGTCGGACCGGACTCCTCCCCCTCCCAACTCGAACCGCGCGAGGGCGAAGTGAGAGCTGTTAGTTTCAGTCCTGATGGGCTGCTGCTCGCAGTCTCTCGTAGTGACGACGAGCTGCATATTTACGACTCTCGGTTCATGGGCCGCAATCTGGAACCAATGAGGAGGTTCGTACATTGGGAAGAGGACTGCTGCCTGGGTGGAGATCGATGGGGAATTGTGGATGCCGTCTGGGTAGACGGGTGGTGCGGAAGGGGTTTAGGGGTCGTCACGGGCGGGTCAGATGGTGAGATCTTTTATCACATAACTCCGCATGCTCGCCCATATCTCTCTTTGTGCTTCTGCAAAAAGGCTGCGTTCGTTTCTGGGACGTACGCAGGTCGGGCGACGATATCTCGAACGGCGAGTGCTTGCGCGGCCAGACTCAGACATTGGCCATTTCTCCGTCGGCGATCCTTACAACGGAGAAAAGCCACTCGTCGTGTGGGTGTACTGTCCTAAGACTCTGCTCTTGAACCTCATAATTTTGTCCCTAGCGGTGATAATGGCGGACGCATATATGTTTACGATCACGCTACTATTTAAACATTGCGATGCTGCGAGCATGGCCCTGTGTGGGCGATGCCAAAGAATATATTATCTTATCTCCGTGGAGGCTAGCGTAACATAAGGCAGTCGGGTGGTTATGGTTACAGAAATCTAATGTAAATATTCTTGACATGAAGGCGAGCAGGAAGAGACAAAGACAACGTCCATATAACAAAGTACACGGCGCTTGAGGAGAGACATGTTAGTGGTGGTGTACAAGAGGATAGAAACTCGGATTATGAAGACCAGGCGGCTGGAAGCCCGGAATGGGTGCCACGTGCGGGTAACTGTGATGGTAATGAGAACGCTGTCCAAATTGGTCGTGTATGATCCCGTTTGGTGGGACCATAGGGCCTGGGGCCGAAGTCGGGTGATGAGGCGGTGGGGGAGGCGTGCGTGTGTAGTAGTGACTGCTCAAAGAGGCTGGTCTTTGGGCCAGGCCATCGACGGCAGGGTGCTGTATCGGATTCCGCATCCGCGGCGGTGGTACATAAGGCACCTTCTGCCGAGGCCGCCGAGGCTTGCCCCGACGACGAGGCCTCCGCGATGGGTTAGTGAGGTCCTGATTGGAGTCGTCCGCTTCGCTGAGCGTGCTGTCGGTCTCGCCGGAGCCTGTTGTGCCTTCCAGATCGTCTACAGAGACCAAAGACCCATCGGAGTTGTCAACGGCGCCTCCTTCCTGATCTCTGGCCGCGCACCTTGTGGTCGTCGGTAGCTCTGATGCGCGCGCTGGATCAGGCGAGCAGCCACGCTGAGCCTGGAGGCCAACTTCAGACGCTGTTGAGGAGTTTTGGGCCCTGGAGATGGCTGCCCAATTCGGCACGTCGGTAGTGTGTTTGGATGAACGTTGCGCTGACTGGCTTGGATGGCACCTCGCAGGGGCGTGTATTGAAGCATGTAATCCACTTTGTGCGCCGTTATCCGTTCGACTCGAACGAGTCATGGCGTGAGTCGGCCCATCCCCTGACTCCTCCATGTTTTCGTCAAGCGCCTGAGGAGCGCGTGTAGGTGCGTGGATAGAGGCCTGGATTCCGCTAGTGACTTTCGGCGACGTTGATCTCGTAGGTTGTGCATTTCCTGACAATGTTGGCTCCTCCACAGCGTCTATGGATGCCGCGGATGCGTGGAGACTGCCAGTCTCGACAAGGTGCTCCGGAGTGTTGGTAGTCGGAGGTGAGCGAGCTCGCCTTGTCGCATCTATTGGATCAGACATCCCGGCATATCCCTGCGTCTGTGATACCTCCTCATTCCGGGGAGCATGAATGGAAGCCCTCAATCCTACGGAGACTGGTTCAACATGTGAGACTACTTCTTTCAGTCCTAAATTGCGTGGTTTGAAAATAGGTGCATCTGCTCTGAGCAACGTCACTTGACTGTGAGCTAATGTTGGTAAACTCGATGTTAGTTGGGTAAACATTAGTTACACTTGGCAATGCCTCACAAGTATCATCAACAATTTCACGTCGGGAATCCTGACTGTGAGGGTCGTAGATGGTAAAGGCTGGAGAATATAATCAATATAGAAAACAGCCAAATACAACCAAAATAATTACCATGGGCTGCATTGCCTGTGGTGGTTTTGAACATGCCGCTGAGATCATTTGCTGATGCACGTCTTGTAATAGGCATGATTTCGCCGCCACTTTGCCGCTTTATTCCCATTTGAATATCGTCCGATGCATACCTAGCGGTGCATTCTGCGTCAGGCGGAAGCGAAAGTCGTCGAGACGGGCTGCGGATATTAATGACTTCTGATGTGGACTTCTTCGCTGACGACGACGGATCACAGCCGACAGAATGATCACGAGATCCCAACAGAGGGCAAAGGTGAGGTGAAGGGAGGGCCTGATCGTCGGTCGTAGGCGTGGGTGGGGTCATCGGTGCTTCGATTGTACAGTCGATTCCTTTATAGTCGAACGTCTCGTCACTGTCGTCCTCGGACTTGGGTGGTTGGTAGCAAAACTCGTCTTGTTCGTCGACATCGAACTCGCAAGCGTCCT
This sequence comes from Russula vinacea, assembly GCA_022376525.1. NCBI lineage: Eukaryota > Fungi > Basidiomycota > Agaricomycetes > Russulales > Russulaceae > Russula > Russula vinacea. The sequence goes on from WTXL01000381.1 coordinate 12,454, forward strand.
CAACAGCTGGTGATGACATACTGTTATCCTGCAGTAGGCCGGGCTGTGAAACGCTCGAAAGGCTGGGCAATGGTAAAGTCATTCCTTCCGCCGCCTCGGTGTCCAGTGAGGTACCTTTCGGTAGCTCTTCCTCCGAATCGTCGCTCCTGACAGCTGATTCAACCGACATATTGCTTAGAGCTTCGGAAGCAGCAGATTGAGTCACAGCGATCGAGGGGGCATCAATCAACAAGGAATCCGAAGCAGGCAACATCGGTGGGGTCGAGTCGCCGTCCAATGCTTTCTCAGAGTTGTCGAGTGAGAACTCAAAGGATGAGATCGACAGAGCCTCGGCTAAATTGGGAAGTATTTCATGCTCGAGGTATTCAGAGACGGGTTTTGCGATATCAACCGAGAAAAAAGGGGGTGGCATCTCCTTGACTGTCGGTGTGCGGTGATGCATGGTTTCTTGAGGAGGCGGGGCTGCAGGGGTGGGAAGCGGGGGTTGCTATAACCGGAGGAAAAAAAAAAAAGTTGATGATATGAACATAGAGGCGGCGGCCATCAGCAAGCGTACCATCATCTGCTCAGACTTTCCCTCTGCGTCATGGGCGTTGGGCTCATCAGCCAGCAACAAGTATACCTGATCCAACCTTCAGAAAAAAGACACAGGGCATAGAGAAATTCATACGAAGCAGTTGAACATCGCTAATGAAACGACGAACAGCACAGCAGAATTGGTAGTGCGATCATCCGTCGCATGTAGGAGCGAATGCGGAATGGGATTCATGGAAGTTGGGCCACACTGGGCTGGAAAGGTATTGAGAGTGACTGAAGGAAGTACGAGGGAAAACAACGCGGCTTCCTCTGGGGGTGATTGCGGATTCGGGGGTGTATCCAGGGTACTCCATTCGAATGACTGAAGGGTGGTGATCTTGAACGAACCGATCAACACAGGAGGTGGGGGAACGAGTAGCGTTGCACTAAAGAGGAGGAAGAGAAAGATGGGAAAGGGTAGCATCCTTGCGGTGTACAGTGTAGCAAGGTGAGCAGAAGGGAAAGGTGTCGGGAAAGCGAAGAGACCATGTCACTATCACCACAATAAATATGGAAAGAAACGGTCGGGTGCCACATCAAGAACATTTGTGGCTGTGGATCGCTTGGACGTGGCTTTGGCCAATCAGTACAAATGTGATAGGCATGATACTGCCTTGCATTGGCCATGTGCGGAGTTGAGAAAACAAGGTCATGATGTGGCCGAGAAATGTTCATCCACAATGTCCAGAAGTCAAAGCCAGCACATCATGGCACAAAGTTCCCTCCACAATGCAACGAGGATGGCTTGTTCGATCAGAAGCGGAATTGGTTCCTAGGAAAGCTGTTCATTTGGAAAAGGTGCCACATCCGGGAAAAAAAATACAAAAATAGGGGTCAAAAAACATCACGTGATGTGGACTATTACGTAAAAATGGGTCCGTTAAATCCGTGGCCTCGATGTATGGCTCGTAAAGCAATGACAATAATACACGTGAATCCAATCGTCAGGATAATCCTGCACACAACGAATGGTGAACGCAGAAATGCATTAAAGAGAAAATACTCACCATTCCATCCACGCAAACGCTTCGAGGGCACTCAGATGACTGCAGAAGAAGAAAAAGCTGTGCATCTGACATGAGTGCCAAAGACAATTGGATATACACGCTCGCCACGTACCGGCAGGTAGGTACAGAGTCGAGAGACGCCGTGATAGCAGCTGCACCCGAGAGCCAAAACACCCACGACAGGAACAAGCTAACAGGGGATGACCATGAGCAGTCAGGGGTGGTAGACGGTGCTTACAAGACAACATGAGCAGCGATGCTCGTCAGAACCTCTGCCAATTCCAAAACCAACAGCGTGGGGAATATTGGGGAAAGTAGCGTTGTCCAGACGGAGCAAAATAGGAGGAAATGTACACGATCGCGCTCAGCTCTGTGAACGGATAGCCAGAACCGTATTGTGCAGTCAACCATGCGGATATGGCCAACTGGAAGAAAAGGAGATTAGACAGTCGCACGATACGATTATCACGTAAATTCGAACCACAATGATGGAGAAGACTACTAGTACAACAAAGAAGACTAGATATTTGTGGCGTGAGAGGATGAGATGAGATAGCGGGTGTCGAACATACTGAAATAGCCACGTCTGAGTGAATCGGTCATGAGGGTAGCTGAGAAAGGTGAGGAGACCCGTCTACACGTTTAGGAATCGTGCCGAGCTGTGCCGAGCCGTGACCCGTCATTCCGTAATCGCGGCTGGCACACAGATCTGGTCTCCAGGTATTCAGCCTCTCACACACAATATTCGCATTCGCTTTTTTCAACACCTCCAACCCACACCATGTGCTTCGGCGATCCTCCAACACGTGTCTCCGCCACAACAGCCACACGTGTGCTACCCTCGGGGCACTTTGAGTATTTGACAGGTGTCAATCCAGGGGAGATGATGAGCCGCCAGACAGTAGCAGCACGACGATAATGATCAAAAAAACGGGAAGGAGCATCCGGTAAGGGCTGCCACTCGAATGCTTTGGGTGAGGTGAGCCGTCCTGAGTCCGCATCATGAGCTTGGCCGCCCGGAGATTGCAAGCCAGGAAAAATCACTCACCGCATCACCCGAGAGGGGCGCATAGCCATCCTCACGCCTAGACCATTCTCCACGTCATCCTCGTCACTGTGGGTGACCGCAGCACCATCCGAGACTGCAGCTGTATGTTAAAATCTGCCAAAGTCATTTGAAGAAATCGAATGGCGCATGCGTACCGCGTGTCATCTCCCCAAAGTGGGCACCTTCCTGTCCTTCCCATGTATGACCTCGTCGTCGCGGAAAAAATATTTGCCCGAGTCAGCGTCGTAGCCAAACTCGTTTCATGCCCTCCGGGAGCCGATAGTCGTCCTGTGTAACTGAATAGTCGTACCTAGCGAGACCAAAAGAGTAGAATAATTCAAACCTCGTCATATTGCGACCAGCGACCCATGAAAATGAATAAGCCTTGAAGTAGGATGACCAAAGAAGAGTGAAGGAAGATACGAGACAGCCACAACAGCGCCGTCTTGGTCCGGCATCCCCGGAAAGCTTTGTCACCGGGCCGTCTCCGCTGCCTCATGAGACGTAGATCTCTCACCGCCACCACTGACCTCCATGTTAAGGTCCGCTCGAAACGCTTGAAATCACACACGTACACTGCCCCATCCCTTCGCGTCTCTGTTCCACCCCCCCACAAATACCATACTCATTGCGAAACACCGAAACAAACACTTGCGCGAATCAGTGTCGTGACCAACTCGTTTCATGCTTTTCGAGAGCCAGTAGCCATACTTTACGGACTGATGGCGGTGGCCAAAGAAATTGTGCCTTGTCACATTACGACCAGAAATTCCGTGAGCCTCGACGTTCTACGGTCGGACTCTACCCTGGAAAACCCGCGACTCTTGCAGCAGGGCTCACTATGTAACTTGGAGGGCTAACGAGCATCTGTGAACGTTTGCTCGAACACGTAAGGTATTCAATCAGTGGGATCTGGAGGTATCGTAAGGTGGAGCAAGGTAAGCACAACAGGATATCAACGGCTACAAGAATGGCTACAAATGTTTTCCCAGGCGAGAAACTACGAGTCTCATGTTTGAGATCGAAGTGCGGACAATGTGCGCACCGCAACTTTGGGGATTGCCATGAGCTCAGCCAACTCGCGGTCTACTATAGTCCTCCCAACGCCCGGGCCTTGATAACGCAGAGGACCTCGAAAGCCATGGAGAAAGCAAACGTTGGATTGTCAGTTCCGTGCAGTTTATATGCAAACGATGCACGAATCTCTGGGACATCACCGAGCAGCGATAAGTGAGGCGCATCTGGTCCCGAGTTGAACTTTCGCCGGAGATCGATCAGCATGGGGTTTCGTGTGGACCCGGAGTTTTTTTTCTGAAACATTTTCCCCACTCGGACTTCATATTTTTGACATGCCTTTCGATTGCTTCAACCTCCTTGTGCACCTCCCGTACAAGATCGTTGAGGTGAACCTGAGGGAGTCTTTCCATCCTTGACAATTTCTCCGCGATTTGCTGGTACGGCCCCAGGAGGTGACGATCTGGAGTCATGGACCTGGTAGCTCCTGGCTGGCCCGAGAGCTCCCGGTACTTGCAGAGAAACTCTTCTGCAAGTTTGATGCCAGAGCGTTTCAGGGTGTCGAGGACGAATGGACCGAGAAGGGCTTCATTGCGTCGGGCCGGGTTCTGATTCCCTCTTCGACAGGTCGAAGGCATTCAGGTAAACCCCACCCGTACTGCCTGACGTCCTTATCAAAGACGCTTCGCTGGACGCGATGGCCTGTCTTCCTCGAGTCGAGGCAGGTGGTAAACCTACAAGATATTAGGCTGTGCTGGGTGAGGGGAAATTGGACCTACATGTATGCCAGCCGGATAGTTTCCGGGTCTGAGTACCCCTTTGTGTATGTCGCATAGCTATGATACACTGAGTACTTGCCGACATGTTCATTGTCCAAACTGCGAAGCAAAGCTGTCAAAAATGACCTCTGGAATTCATCGGGGGTTTGAATGCTGGTGGCGAACGCAAAAAGATTTGACGTGTTCCACATGGGCCTCGAAGTTCCTCTTTTCCAGTCCATCTGGCTTGTCGACGACATTTGGCTGTTTAAATTTCTCGACCACAGATGGTGCCCAATTGACCATCACGTATCTTTACGTCTTGTAAATTTTAGTTAGAAGAAAAGGCTTTCAGGCGCACCTCCATCGTAGTCTGGGCAGACAGTCACCCGTGCGGTCAATTTTATCCTGAAAGTGGTGAGAAAGAAAGAAGGACGACCACCACCGGCAAGGAAGCTAGCCAACGAGCGAGACCCCTTGATTGAGAACACGATAACATTGACATAATCCGCCAATTGCTCA
>WTXL01000382.1:0-17369 GCA_022376525.1 Russula vinacea
TTTTCGTCCTTACATTTCTGTATTAAATATATTTTTCTCGCCGTGCAGAACAACCATCGAAAGCCAAAACATTGGAATATACATTTGACCCCTATTCGCTCGCCCCTAAGATGCCCACATACCGCTGCGACCTCCCCAAACTTATTGACGATGGGAACGACAATAACTATGGTGAATGGAAAATAAAATCATATTATATGTTGCGCGCCTGGGACCTGTGGAAATACATCGAGGGTCCAGAGTCTGCACCGCCCATCATACCCGCCCTTCGCGAGACGGTCACCCATTGTGGCATCGGCGTTAGCGGTTGCAAGCAGACATTCTACGTTGACGGTAATCACGCTGAATACCAACAAAAGACTGAGGAATCGAAACCCTGGATGGATGCGAACGATCTCGCACTTACGACGATTGTCAACGCCGTCCCCAGTTCACAAATCCACGTCGTCGAGAATGCGATATATGCGAAACAGGCTTGGGAAAGCCTGCGCTCAGTCTACCAACCCATAAATTCCCGTCGAGCCGCAAGGATCGAACACGAAATCAAAACTTACCTATGCCCCTCCGGTGCCGATGCCGACATGGCTAAATGGCTAAATGGTATGCAGCGGCTCTATAACTCCCTCCGAGTCTATGATACAAGCGCGGAGCGACTATCTGAACGAAACTTCGTTCGAGCCCTTCTCGACAACATGCCTTTGGACATGAGTCATTGGCGCTTCTTCATCGAAGACTTACGAGACAAAATCCGCAAATACGAAAGCCAACAGCCCACGCCTACTCCTGTTCACTCGTCCGAGTTCTTCGATGCTATCCAAGACAGACTTTTATTCTTCAACAGGCATAATCCTCAGATCCGGGCTCTTCTCTTCTCGGCTTGCGCTGACGATGCAGATAACACGGTTCAAATAAAGCACCCTCGCTCACCCGACGCTGCCGCCGCGTCCACTTCTGGTTCTGCAAAACGCCGCCGCACCCGCCGCGGGTCGTCTGAAAAGTTTTGCACCAATCCCAACTGCGGCGCTCCAAATGGACACAATTTTGCTAATTGTGTAGCATATGGCGGAGGCAGTCAAGGAAAGTACAGTCTTCGGTGGAAAGGTCGCTGGAATATCCATCTCCCGGCCGAGCAGCGCACAAAAGCTAACAACATCCCTCCGGTGGAGCATCCCGCATATGCTCAATTCGTCGCTGCCTCAGAGCCAGCCACTTACGCATCCCTATCTCGCTCTGATACATCTCATTCTCTTTATACGACAGACAGTGAAGAACACATCCGCTCCGTCCTTTCCTGTGAGACACCAGGTTCCTTTTTTTGGTGACGACATCATCGCCCCCGTCTTGCAAGAGGACATGCTAAAGCCTGAGTGCAGCAGCTGTTATTCTGTTGTTATCGTGTCCTAACATCCTGCTTAAGAAAGATATCTTATGCTCTTGGCCTATTAATTGCTTTGCCTCGAGAGGGAGAGCACAAGAAACACGCAATTACGATAATTTAACCCAATGAAAGCGTCATCGCTTCGCTCCAGCGTCTTTTCAAGTTTGGGGAAGTCGGAAGGCAGAAAATGAGTAAAAGAAATTGAACACTAAAGATATTATGAGTCAGCAGAAAGGTCATAATATGTAACATTTGTCGCACTGGTCTCACCCGGTTTCAATCGCACCAAATCGTGCATCGGACTTCTGATTATCATCAAAGTGTAGAGCCGCGAAAATACACGTACCGGTGAGTCCGTTGGCGGACCTGTCATAAAGGCCTCTCCGAAGGCGCGGAAGAACGTTCATACAGCGCAGAAGATGGAGCCGAAAATAGAAGTACGATAGATCTCAAGTCAGGCGGGAAAACCGAAGAAGGCATCAGCACAAAACTTCGACATCTGCTATAATACGGGCGGGTAATGAAAAGCGAATATCCTAGGTTTATAGATGGCATGTGTGCACCCAAAAAAAGCCCTCTTAACAGGTGCTGCTGTACTGTGGAGACCGGTTACGGAGCTCACGTCATCGCCCCTCCGTCCTTTGCAGGGGTTGTGTGTCCATTTTCTTTCTAAGTGCCGGAGGAACCTCCTACGACTTGCTCGGGCCAACAATGACGGGCGCGGGTCTGTAACCTCCTGTCACCTCCGGGAACTTCATCATAATTCCGCCATTCGGCGGTCTATATATGCTATCTAAGAGCGTGGTAAGCTTGGTTAAACACGGAAGAAGGATGGAAACTCACGCAAAAGATACTCGATCACCTCTCTCATACTGGAAAGGCGGCGTGGATCACGTCAACGAGACCTGGAACTGCTACACAGGTAGGCCTACCTACGGAGGCATTTGGCAACCTAAGGTGTCACAAAACCGTCGGAGACGAGGAAGGAGAGCCAGAGGTCCTCGTGGTTTTTGATGAGCAAAGGTATTGTACGCCGATGAGAAGCTCACGTGACTTCAGTTGTGATGATGCGTGCCACTAGCACTGGTGTCGACAACAGACGCGTCTCTGCTTCTCCTTTTCCGTCCATCCCTCATCGCACCGCCCACGGTATTCGTAAATTTACGTTCTTACAACTCAGCCTTAGCATCCCTCTTGACTTGCTTCACCACAGTCACGGTGACTCCGAGTCGGGCTCACTACATACAAAGTATTACCAAGTAGCTCTCGCTCCAGCTCGCAAGCATCACCGCCGCCTGCACCCTTACCTCCGATTCTCTCCTCCTATCTTATTTATCCTCGGGACGACTCTCTCCATTTTTCAGCACTAGCCCCTTCTAGCTGTCACCAACTACTGTCACCAACTAACAACGCGCTCTTGAGAGAAGCAGTAAAGTTCCCATTCCCTGTTCACGGACGTGATGAAACCCTGCCGAGAGGCCAGTAAAGGAGGACAAGCGACGCACCGTATGCATTGGAGGCATCCCAAAGCATGACCCCGCCAAAGGACGAAAATTCCACACTGATCTGAAGGGCATATCTCGCCAGCGTATCCACATCGACATAGCCTGTTGCTGCAGCCAGAGGGCCTGCTGGCGCACCGATATAGACTTTGACATCTTGGTTTCGCGAAATCGTCTTGGCCCAGTAGTCCCTGTCTCTGGTCAATCGACACATTGGGAAAGAAGCGCAGCCGCAAATACCACTCCGCAAAATTCCAATCCTGACGAATAGAAAATTAGGTGAAAAGTGGACAAGCGGAATATTTGAGTGCTCACGTTGGGGTTGTTGAACGCCTGGAGACCGCAATAGTTGTTGTCTGACTGGTAAAAAGCTACGCAATCAAAGAATGTTGTTCGGATAGCTCACAGAATTGAACGTAAACAGCATCGAATTCGACAGCATTCATCAAAGTGCCTAGGTTCGCATCGGGGAATGGGCACTGTGGAGAAGCAGTTATGTAATACCTGTTGTGGAACATCAGAGACGTGGAAATTATGCGAGTAGTGGAAATGTCGGACAGACCTCTTGCTTGCCCTGTTCGCGTATGATTTAAGTTGATTCACGAAAGTCGGCCAGTACAATTCAGAGCCTCCCTCCAGATCCAGATTAATACTATAGTTATTGTCAAGTCCAGATAAGTATCGCAATGCCAATTCAGACTTGAATTTACCCATCGAGGATGGCGTCACCGAATGGACGCATGCTGCTTGAGCCGCCCAAAAAGAGATTCCAGATCGTATCTGCAAACTGCTGTGCCTGGGAATCGGACGCAAGGGCGACATCACCGATTGCGCCGGCGATGCTGAGGGTCACTATTTTTCCTTTTGCTTGGCACTCGTTAATGTCCGATGCAAGGAAGGCACAGTCGGGCAAGTCAGTCCCCGGGAATGCCTCCCCAACGTTACAGGTCTGAGGATAGTCAGTGGTGGAGGTATATGGTGGGTGATAATATCCTAACGTTGGCGAAATCCAAGGAAGGTAGATTTTCAACGTCAAACGCCACGTCTAAGTAGGCCATGGATAACATATCGAGGTCATCATCCTAGAGGAAGAGTTAGGACGATTTAGATACAATCGTAATGCGCTCGTATCACCTGACAATAAAAGGCGAGGGTTTTCTGCCAGCCTGCCGTGTCGTTCAAGTGGGTAGCCCCAAATGAGTTTTGACCCCAGTATCTGCATTGTTCGAGCCAACGATCAAATAAACTGTATGAGCGAGGGTTGTCAACACACTCACGCCCCGACCTAAATAGAGCGTGAGTCACGATCAACGATTGCTTATACTTGTTGAAAAGGTGCACATTAATGTTGCCTCGGGTATCCCACCCGAGAACGGAGGGGGGAGCGACAAGAGCCAGTGCGAAAGCCAAAGATGACATATATTGAACGAGAGTAGGCATCCCGGCAGGCAAGGAGACGCAAAAGCAGAAAGCAAGCGAAGTAGAGAGACCCGCTGGTGCGTCTTACAGGCATCTCGCCCCTTTTATTCGCGCATCGTGAAACGCCGACAAACCACCTGAACCAGACGGGATGGGACAAGCCCTATACTGAGAAGTAACCCCACCCCATTAGGGACAACCTGGACAAGTAAAACAAGATCAATTACTAAGATTACCGCGTTCCTTGCGGGTGCACTCTGTCTGAGTGGGTAGTTGAGTTGTTGTTGCCACCGAGGTCAAACGGAGTTGTTGCAACTGCCAGTACACCAACGGCCATTGTTGTCACCCAATGAAGTCCCAAACCTGTGGGCCTTGATTTGTTGGACAAAAATTGAAACGATGGTGCCACAAGTACGATTTAGAGACTACCCAGACATTTTGACATTGCGTTTTTGTGTTTACGCTTGCACTGGCAGTTTCTCCGGAGCCGGAGTCTGGCCGGACACGTGCGCCACTCACACACTGACACGGATCGACCAACACGGATCAGCACATGTGCACCACTCTTTACATTCCAAAGTTCTGGGGAAAGTGTATAGTAGACGAAGACCAAGAATGGCGTAACTCACAGAACACCATGGAGGCAGTGAACCCAAAGAGTACCTTGACGATATTTTGCGAAGAGTGGTACAAGTAGGTTTGTACTGTCGTCGTAAGAGGACAACCTGGCATCGGTTGAGTAATTTCCTCGTTAAATGCTTTGCCAAAAGGGAAAACCGCCTGTATCAGATATACCATCCGTCGCGAAGCGATTTATCGAGTTGGTGCCCCCCTCATCTCATCGGCAGTGACACAAACATATTCGCTATCCATCCACCCACGGTCGAGTCGATAGAAGGCCACCACTGCCAGGTTTTATGCAAGTTTCCTTGTCAGACGTAGAGGTGCAAACGTCCTCGAGACTCTAGATAAGATTATATTTTTCCACGGGAATCGGCGTCAGAATCCACAGATCCATCCTTCGCTGTTCACGTATTTCGGTCGACTTTTTGCAGAGCCAGGGGATCGAAATTTCAGTTCCAGCCCGGATCGATGGTACGCCTCCTGATGGTCTTTGTTGTACCCACTAAGAAAACGATTGTCCGTTGTTCTTGATGGGGCGACGCGGTGCTGGACGTTGAACAGCTTGAATGTAGGCCAGACTCGCAGGCCTAGTACCTCTTAGGTTCAGGCCTGTGTATCACAGGCGATACAACTGTACTGACCGACGAAGGCCCGAATAAAAATTTCACACTGTTATAGTTGATGCCATTTGTACTTCAGCACGCTCGCTGGGGAGAGTCCGAGCTGGCTAGGCTATGGCTACTCCTTACTCGATCTGCGTTGAATAACGCGCTCAGTTCATCATTCGAAATGTTTCTTCTAAGGTCTGCCTCCAAGGCCGCTTTGACCACATCCTGTGGTGTCCCCGTTATTGACAAATCAAAACATGAAGCGAGCGACAGACTGGAGAGGGTCGTGGGCAATTGTTCAACCCATACAGATGTTACACAGATGCATCATTCAAATCAACAATTTGCAGGACAGATAATTATGCATTTACAGTAAGGGAATATAGTACTGTATCCCGCGTGAGCACGATCTTGCCGCAGAAAGACTGAAGTCATGTGCGGCAACTTCTATTGAAAAATCCGAATTCTCCCAACGTCCATGCTCTATCTTGACCGACTCTAAGATGATGGCTCCGGAACCAAAAACCCAACCAAGCAGGCATCTAACATGAAATCTACGTTGACCCACGCATGCGTCAATGCTATACAGCCGTAAGCATAGATTAATTCCGGAGTAAGCACATGTTACATACAAAAAAGCTTTGTCCCGTCGCGTCCCGCAACACGCATGAGTTCCTTCTCTCCGCCAGGATGGAAATTCAGGTAAGGCGTGATATTGTAGACCTTGCCATTGAACGCCGCCCACGCATCATCACGTTTATTGTGCAGGCGCAGTACCGACGGGGGTATGCGTGCCAGGGCCGTCGCACCACCCTAAACATCCGCAAGTAAGTTAAGCAGTGCAGATAGAAAAAAAAAAGGACGTTACCCGCAGGTCCGTGCCCGAGCTCTTCAGCGCGGCCCAGTCAAGCGGGCTGTGCCCGGGCGCAAGAACGGCCTTTGCTCGTTTCTTGGATTTGGACAGTTGCGTCGGCGGTCTCGTTGTCGAAGGGGGAGGCATCAGAGACGAGGACGAGGACGGCGCGGGTGGACCGGGTATTCTCCGACGAGATGCTGGGATGGACGGCGGGGGCATCAGGGTCGACGCCGGGGCACGGGAGGAGATCCGCTGGGCGCTCGCGATGGCGGGGAAAGCGGGGGGTGCGTCGTCGTCGTCGCCGTCATCGGGCTTCTGAAAAGAGAAGGAAGGATTCGTAGGAGTGGTGGGTGATTCCTCCTCCTCCCCTTCTTCTTCTTCTGTGGCTGTGGCAGGTCTGCTCTGCCGCAGGGAAAGAGTGGGTAGCCATGAGCGAAGATAGGACGACATTATTGCGGCGAATGGAGCGAGCGAAAAAGTGTGGAGGCGAGAAGTCCGTCGGATGACTCGACTCGTGTCGGACTCGGACTACTTATACGTATGGTGAGGTAGCCGCAAGGCAGAGAGCCGTGCAAACCACGCGGTGATGGTTCTGGAGGGTCGAAAGGTGACTAGATTACTGTACAGCTGCGCATTAGTAGTGCTAGGCTCAGGCCCGGGGCTGTACTGTCTTGACGAAAGTTCTCTTAGTCATCTACTTTACAGAATCGGTATGGCTGAAGCGCTGGATAGTTTCCTTTCTGCCAAGCTTTCTGCGATGAGATCGGATAGTGGCGGCGATGACGCCATTATTGCTGCTGAGGGTCCCGATTTCAGCAAGATCTCACATTCATTTCCCATCTTCGTTTGGGTAGATCAGACAGCTGAGGCGGAAGCGGGTTTATGTAGCTCAGCGATATTTCCCCAGTGTTGAGAAAGCATACTACGTGAACTTGAAGCTGTCAACATGGGATATACTGTACGGAGACCGCTTCGACTTGTATTCGAGCAGACAAACTTGAATCATAGTATACACCAACGAGTCCTCCCGGGGAAAGATTGTCTAATGAACGTGAAAATAGGAATAAAGCCAGGAATTGCCACAGGCAACCGTGGGTCATTACTTTCATTCATCAAAGTACTTCGTACAATGGAGAGCAGAAGAAAGCAAGAAACATAAAGACGAAGGAAAGAATGGGTCAAGAAGGTCTATGCGAACTCCGTACATCCACATAATGGCACCGCCAAACCAATCACTCCAACTACGGCCACGACGGATATCGTACAAAAGAATATAATCAAAACCAAAGAAACAAAACATTTGGGACATAGGTCAGGTCATGAGAAGAAAAAAAAGGAAAGACTGGTCAGGTCGGCAGGAGCTACAGAACCTCTGGACGCATAAATAGCAACCAACATTCAGACCGACGGTCACCACAGAGGCAAACGACGGAAGTGGCAACCAGCCACTCGACAGTTTCAGGGATACAAGACTAATGAAGTGAGAATGTTACAATCAAAAGGGTCCTTCCATGTCCGTGAGATGGTAGATGCGACAATTGCAGATCGTGACGAGGGTCATGAAACTGGATGACATGGACGTTGCGGGATCGACAACTTTACGGATAAATAAGAATTGGAACAAGTTCAGAAACGGGTAAGATGGATTCCAGCTCCCAAGGCCGTGTTGGGATGTTCACCCATCCTACTTGTCTCTTCGACGCCTATCAGATGCTCTGCCTGCTCTTCCGCAAACAGCTTCCGGCCGCCAGCAGAGCGCATACCAGACAGATTCTGATTGTAAGGTGCAGTGGTACGATGCGGGCCCGCCGGTGATGGAGAGACATTTATGAAGTCATTGAGATTAAAAGTGTATGTTCCAGGAGTGGCTGGCGCCGCATGATGGGCTTTATGCTCAGATAGTGGCGACAAGGACTGAGAAGACAATGACGTTTGGGTGGTGCGTTGAGGAGAAGATGGCAGTGGTAGAAGCTGAGTCACGTTGGAAGATTCTATTGGTGTCGGAGGAGTAACCTTCGTCATGGGTGGAACATCAGTATTGATTCCGGCGGAAGCTGCGGGATCTGAGTGCTGAGGAAGTTCTACATCACCGACCGGAGGATCGACTACCAGAGTGGGCTGGCGCGTGAGAGGTTGGGTGGCTGGGAGCTCCAACGCCGAGGATGAAATTGACGAGCTAGAGTCATCTCTCGTGAGCATCCGATACGCTGATGGAATCTCTGAAGGGCCGCCTGAAGCGGAGAAGAGTACACGTCCTTGGGCTTTGAGATCGGAATTTTCAGACAATGTTCTGAGGGCCGTTGCGTCTTGACCATCCCGACTACGAACAGTACTCGGTCGAGCGGGGGAAGGAGATTCATGCAGGAAATATAAAAGTTTGATGGCTTCCTGGTCTGTGGCGGACGCAGACCCTCCCTCCGGAAAACTATTGGTCCTAGATCCCAAACGAGTGTCCGACGAATGTGGAGGGGTAGCAGGTCGTGCTATCGAACCAGCCTGAGAAAGCTCCTGGGACGACGCCAAAGACGTTTGGGCTGTTGTTGTACGGGCAGAGCTTTGGGCGAATTGAGAGAGTGAATGAGTAGAGCCGAGGTCCGAGCCGGCGGACAAGCTAGACCGCGGAGAAATGGCGCTGAGAGAAGTGATGGAGTTTCGGGAGTGATGCAAAAGGCGTGTTAAAGTTGCGGCAGCTTTCATGTCAACGTCTACATCGTGAGAACTATTGACGTTTGACGTGTTGACATCACGGTGTTGATTGCCAGCTTTGCCACGTTTGTTCGCATTTTTGCGCTTGGGGTCCTTGCCCGTTCGGGTGTGGGCGCGTGTGTGTTCCGCCACACTTGAGTAAGGCTGAGATTCAGGAGCTGCGCGCGAAAGAGGGTCCCTTGTTCCTTCAGGGTGGGACAAACGTCTTCGATTTCGGGATGTCCCATTTGTCATTCTCGCTGGCGCCGGAATAGGTGGATCCTCTGGATTGTGAATTGTCCGCGCACGTTTGGCTGGTGGTGGGGCAAGGATAGAGGCATAAAGACTATGAGCAGCATTCGCACTCATGGACTCTCTCTTCCCGGGACTTGCTTGGTGACTACGAGAATTTGAAGAAGGAATCGTGGTCGGGGGAGCCATAGCACCTTTGCGTGCGGTCCCACTAGAGGCATGTATAATGTTATTCCCCTGGAGGCCGGAACCATCATTGTAAATGTTCCTAGACGGGGCCCACATAGCAAGCGCATCGTCCCGGACATGTGATTCAAGATCCCCAATGGGGAGATGGGCAACATTGTGCGTCGCCTTGTAGGTCGCGTAAGAGAGGCGCGCACGCAACCCACGCGTGAGCTGCGGAGGGTAAAACCTTCGATTAGCATCGGGGTTTAGGAGCCATTGGGAAAAATGCAAAAAACGATGTAATGACAAACAATCCTGCATGACTGTCGTATAGCAGATGATGACACTCGAAATATCACCACCATCATTGTTTTCGTATCATAGGGGAACGGGAGGCCCGCGGTAGGAAGTCAAGCGACTTTATGTAAACAAAGTAAAAATCGTGCCCCCGCGGGGCTATACGTGCGATGATACGCGGATCATCGCAGAAAGTCGACGCGTACCATACCGCCAGGCAGAGGAGGATAAGGCTCACCTTAGAGATCTCAGCACGAGCCAGGAATCTACGAATGGCCTGCTGCCTAGCTTCGCGTTCGGTCGCGTCAATATCTCCAGAGCCTATAGTTGCAACTAAAGAAACGGGAGTTGTGTGAAGGAAAGCCATCGGGGGCGATGGGGTCGTCGCGGACGAGGTGGTGGTGGTCATGGCATACGTGAGACCTAGAAGAGGCTCAAAGTAACCAGGGGGAGGGCAGGAATAGGAAGGTGGGTGGTTGAGGAGTGGATGGATGCGGAGTAGGTTTGGGGGGTGCAGCCGACGTTGAGGGTGAGGACTGGACTGGGGTGTGGGACGCGCGGGTAACGGATTGAATTATGTAAGACGCGTCGCGCTCTCTTTCGGCTCACGCCGGTCACGCCGGTCCAAGTTCCGGATCCCTTCCGGCTTTATCTCCGCTCCACATCCCCTTCGAGTTTGATCATCGCCGCGATCTCTTTTTTCATACCAAAAATGATACATACCACAGAAGCCTGGCAGCGTGAACTACGTACTCGCATGGGACCATACACGAAGCGTTGTTGCTGCCCTTTTTAGGCCGCTGCCGTAAATCATTGGCTCTCACAATTGGGAATCATTTGCTTCTCTGTCGCGTCATCGCTTCCGTGCCAGGAACTGGATCTCTCCCGGGGCCCCTTCAACCCGATGGGAACGATAACGCCGGTGGTACTATCAGCCACCTCGTCAGCTGACCATCGTGCGCCCTGTTCATCGTGTGATGGCGCTGAAATTGGGACGACACTAGCTGTGTTCAGGGTCTGGGTGCGATTGCCCGCCAGCGCATCGTGAGCCTGAGCACATCACGTATCAATGGCGTTCTTTAGGATTTCCCCGCCCAACAGGGGAGCGGCAAAACTGCCATTTCACAGGGATTCCCCGGCAGTTGTATTCTTCCGAAGACTGGCCACTGGATCACGAAACGCGCTCATCTGACACATATCGCATGGACGCGTCTGCCAGTGGCGCTTGCTCGGTATGGACACTTCGGGCTGTCACGCGAGGGCGCATTGCCAATTCGCCCCTGGCGGCGCTGTGCTATTTCCACAGTTGCATGAAGCGATAAGAATGGTATGCCGGCCACCTGGCTCGCATTTTCCGCATTTGAATACCCAGAGATGTGACTGGGGGCCCACTTTATACCTCGTGACATCATCATGTCCGGTTGAAAGCAGTAACTGCGCACCTGGCTGCAACCGAGCTGAGAATGTAGGTTATTGTCATTTAGGACATAAAACGAAGCAGGCATATGGACGTCAGCCCGGCAGTCAGATACCTACAACGGATAGAATCATGAAGAATCGCTACGTATGAGCGTCGAACATTATCTCCGACTCGGATCAAGATGACATCAGCAGCAGTTGCTATACGCGAGAATTACCGGGGTGTACTGTATAAGGGGTAATACAGTGGACGCAGATGATGGTACAAAAACACCTTCGCGACAAGTCGTAGGGAGCGGAATCAAATGAGGTCGTCGAAATCGCCAAGCTCGATGCCCAGGAAGAATTGCTATTTTTCCCCCAAGTCCAATCAATACCCGAGTTGCAATTTAAGAAACTGTTGTAGACCAACCTTGTACAACGACATCACCTTGACTACCCAAGCTTCCAGGTGATAAATTTTTTTGTTCCCGAGACGCATACGATTTTCCTAATGTGCAGAGTCAGGTGAGTGAGTCCCGTTAGCCGAAATATCGGCGTACGTAAATGGCTGCCCAATGCATGATGTCGGCTTTTAAGCTTTCATCAACTTTCTGCACGACGCGATCCGCGATTGTCTAGTCAAATCGTAAGACAGAGAACATGACCCATGAAAGTTTCTCACTTTCAAAACGATTGTCGCTGGTATACAATGGCTCAACAATTCGTACAGCTTTGCTCGTACTTCCATGACTCGTTGTGGTGTCTGTTCTTGGATGATCATATCAGCGACCTTGTAGCAGTACGTCTCCCAATCTGGTTTGGCGATTGGCGGCGAGCTTGACAAGTCGGGCCTGGATTCGGATCCCAATAAGTCGTTCTCGTTCTCGTCAAAGGCATATGGAATAGACATACGACTGCATTTTCATCGCCTCGAAAACTAGTATTGCTTTCCTCATATTGCCATTAGCGTCTGTGATGATTTCATCCGCCACGTCTTCGGGCAACGAACCCGCTCCTGCCCGCTTGGCTACATGATTGAGCACCGTGACCATATCCTTATGGCTGGGTGCCGCGACGCGTATAAGCAGGCAGCGGCTCTTGATTGGGGCAATTAGCCGAGAAGTGCTGTTGGCGCAGAGTATGATACGCAGGTTGGTCATATATTTCTCCATAGTTCGTCGAAGCGCAGCTTGCGCATCTCGTGAGAGTGAATCAGCTTCGTTGATGATGACCACTGTCATACTAAGATCTAGCCCACGTCATAAACAGCAGAGGAGCTGCAAAATACCTTTGAATCGGTGCCTCGCGCTCACGTCGACCTGTTGGGTCTGCGCGATTTCTTTAAGAATTTCCTGAATCACGACTCTGTCATAGTTTCCAACTTCACTGTATGGGAGAGTTGTCAATTCTACAGAACCCACGCCTGTGTGCTTGGGTGGTACGAACCTTGGTGTAAGCTCGATGTGATAGTTGCTCTGGACAACATTGACGTCTAGTTTCTTCCGTGATGGCGTGAGGAACACTCGTTGATCGATTTTAAGCTGCGAACGAGCACCATGTGCTTAGGAAATGTGGCGTCAGAAGAAATAACTAACTGACCTTTTCAACCCCACTTCCAAATAGCTCATTCAACGTAGCGGCGATACGCGTTTTCTTTCCGGCGCCTGATGGCCCGTAGAACAACATATGAGGAAAATCGCCAGACGCAGCCTGCCAAGGTCGTTAATCATGCAGACACTGAAGAAACTCGTAACAAACCAAGGACTTCAAGCGTTGCGAAAGATGGACGTGGTAATGGAGTTCATCAAGGGTTTTAGGTCGATACTGTGCAATATTACTTCAGAAAAGGGATCGTCTGCTAGGTTCAACGTAGTAACGGACGTCATCTACCCAGAGCATGATGGCGAATGGTCAGAAATGGTGCTAAGAATGCATGTCACAGACGCGTGACGTAGCGCGTTCAGACGCGTCACACCGAGGCTTTGACCGACCGGCCGGGCAATTTACCGCCTTATCGCCGCAGTCGCAGTAACACCAAACCAGGCATCTATCATAGCTAGTTGGTCTGCGCTGCAAAGGTATGCATGCACGAGTCCGGGCATGGAGTTCGATCGTACCACAAATGCTACATTGCTTAGTGGACATCCCAGCCTCCCCGTTCCTTCGCCCTTCGTGGGCCTCACGACCATTTTGCATCCCCCTTTTAATCTCGACCGCACGTATAAATTTGTGACCGCAGGCATAATACAACGACACCCTGCTGTTCTCCTAAATCATCACAGGGCTCACCTATCACGGCCGCTTCTCCCCTATCCCTCGTAACGTCTGGCGTTTTCCACAAATTCTAAAAGCTTGCATTTTTAACACCACCCTCGCCGACCCCGGCTAACCTAGCTTCTCGTGTATACTCGGTGACGGAATTTCTGAGCGCGCGAAGAATCAGCACCACCCTGCTTACAGCTGTAACTGTGGAGCGTCCGTGTATAATCCACTGCGACATAGGACCGTCCTTCTCAGCTGAGGGCAGCTGGCCAGCCGAGTCGACGTCTAACAGCCCATCATTGTCAAAGTTAGTTGGGTTGAACGACGAAACTTCGTTCGCTACAGAATTGGTCGCCCAGAGCAACATGTTAGGGAGCGGAGCGAGCTATGCGATGTCGGGGTGCAATGCAGGTGCCTTGGGATCAAACATGACGTGTGACGGACCATCAAGAGCGATATCGGGTGCGACCCGAACGAGATCTCCCACTAACTTAACGCCCTCATGAGTTTCATAACCTGACCCTCGATCGAATGAAGCTTAGACTAAGTGACAGCAGGAAGTAAACAAGTTTCCGCACCTTGCTATTATGGTGCTACTATGATGTATCCCTGATTCCCTGATCAAGAAATGAACATTCAATTTTACAAACGTGCTCATGGTTCAGCGTGGCAGATTAGGCAAAGCTGTGAGTTTAGCATGGAATTTCCCTGCTAGTGCTCCTCGTCTTTCCGTGCCTTTTCCGGGGATATTCGGGGACGACCAAGAAAGCGGGCAAAGATGTCCGGGCTGCGGTTACAGCGCGGTCAACGCTCAATAGAGTCGAAACACGAGGCGCAATAAGCTTCCTATTCTGCAACGTTCTAGTACAGGATGAACAACTGCTTCACAGAGCGAGAGAGACGGGGTTATGGGCAAGGAAATTCTCGGGCTCATCTCCGATAGCAAATTCATCGTCTGCGTGATGGCGCATTTTTATAACCGTAGCCTTGGCAAGGTGCGAAGCCAGATTGGGACTTTTTGGAGAGGGCTGAGTGCCATTAAAGTGAGTATTTCCACGTGTAGTAAGACCAGGGTGGACGCTCTGCGCACTTATGGGGGAAAGTCAATATGTGGCATACGTTCGGTGGCCTTTTTTGCTTACTAGTGGCTCTGTCAACGACATCAGGATCTTCCACCATACGCCAATGTCACGCTGGCAGGCCAGCACTTACCTCAACATGAGCTTTTCCGAGGGAAAATCGCCTGGGTTTCATCGTTCATCACAGTGCGTTTCATCTCGCTTCCGCCTTTCAGAATGATTGTCAATGACAAACCAGGCAGCGAAAGTGAAGCATTTACTTGTGTCGCTGCCTGTGTTGTCCTTGACAGCTGCCATTGCCTGCATATCGGACGCGTGTGGAGCCTTTATTGACACCTCAGCTACGACGGGGTGCTCTGCGAGGCGTGACGCGGTTGTGTCATCTGTCTTATGTCCGGTGCTAGTTTCTTCATAGGGACGGAGGGGAACGCCGAAGATCTCCAAAAGTAAATAGTTTACGAAGGGAGCCGCAAACCTGTGGGACCTTAGGTGAGTTTGGGGGAGTAGCTAACACTTATCGCACCGAAAGAGGATAACCGGAAAACTCCAAATTGACGTGGGAGGATACCAAGATGTGCAAGGTTACCACTTTCTTCATAGAGGTCAACGACAAATTGCATAGGGTTACTCTTCGATGAATGATGGGCGTGTGGAGAGGCGGAGACCCTGTGTAGACTCACGATAAAGTTCTTTGTCGCAACTGTTCGAAGATAGTTTATGGTCGCGACCCAACCCAATAGAATGAGGAAAGAATGTTCAAGGTGCCCGCAAAGTTCCTCATAGTCCGTCCTGAATTTCCATCGAAGGTGATTCGACTGCAGGTTTTTTCAGATATGACCCTCACTGTCGCCAACAGAAAGTCGCACACTTACATCCCAGGGCAACACGGAAAGGTCCACAGGTTTGGTGTCCGGAAATGAAGAAGATGAAGTCTGCGGCTGAGGCGTGATAATGTTATGATGGAGGTCATTGTGAGCCCGCTTTATAGTCCAATTGTAGTCCCGGGAAACTTTCCTCAGAGCTCTGGCCATGGTCGAATGTGAGTGGAAAGTGAGCGTTAATGAACGATGGTCTCTGGTTGGCACTGCAGTGGTGGGGTGCCAGTGCTATTTGGCATGCAGCTATAAGCTAAATACACCATCCTTGGCAGGTTGTACGGTGCTGTAAAGTGTTGTTCCTTCAATGGACGAACCTGAGTCGAACATTACTGATAGCCATGCGCCGCGGGAACATTCGCGTCAATGACAACGGACCTCCCGTTCCGAAAGTACGGCTGGGCCATTATTCGGTACCCCGGCGCTCTTTCAACTCTCGTCGACCGGTGGACCGGCAACTACCCTTCTCAAAGTCAAATCCCACGAGCAATATATGGAGCCCGTCAAATGATGATGCTGGTAAACATTTAGCACATGCGACTGATTGGGAGCCCGGGGGCACTGCCACATCTCGTTTTACAGACGACATCGGTGATTTTGTAACGCACTTGATATGCATGCAGGACCACCTCTTAAGGCGCAAATGGATCAGTGAGGCGATGTAAGCCTACTTTCTTCCTCCTCTAGTTGACGATATGCCCGCAGCCCCGCTCAGGAATATTCCCTACACTCAAGAACGTTACTGGTCCACGCCATCCGCCGTGACAAGTGCTGTTGCGCGGGACCAGTTCGAGATTTTATATCCTACCATTCGCGGATTCTTGCTCTCTCAATTCGAAGCGCACTCGATGCCGCAGGACGCCATCGAATACTTTACTCGCGTGTGTCAGCATCCTCTCTCCCTTACGTTGGGTAACAAACTTATCGTTATCTCTGATGGATTATAGTGTCTCGACTACAACACGTTCAGTGGAAAGTATAAGACTGGTCTCCTTGTCGTCGAGGCAGCAGAAGCTTTCAAAGGTCGGCGGCTGGATGATTCAGAATATCAAAAGGCCGCGATTCTCGGATGGATGGTCGTGTTCGTCAGTGCAGCGCTCGCCATCATCTATTTCCTAAGTGACAACTTGAAACTTCGCCCAGCTGCACTCTTACTTTTCCGTATCGGACGGTATTGTTGATCAAGTTACGACGAGTCATGGAAAATTATCATGGCATCATGTGGATGGCGTCGGGTCAAATGCCCTTAATGATGCGCTCCTATTGGAGGGTGCTGTTTATCAACTAGCGCGCGAGCACTTCCGAAAGGAGCCTTATTATGTCGACCTGCTTGAGCTCCTGCATGAGACCCGCCATTCATCATTCTTCCGCAACCCGGTCCCTGTGAGTACTTCAAAGCCCGGGTTCACGTTTCCTTCACAAGCTCACGCCAGATTGCCCATGTTTAAGCACAGTTGCCAATTTCCTGTCGACAAGTGAGTTCTCTAGCCTTCCAAGTTGTACGCTGCTCAGACTCGCCTAGTCAAAGGGCCGCTACCATCTACAAGTCCGCGATCTATTCATTTTACCTCCCCATGGCGCTCTCCATGATCATTTGCGGCTTTCCCGTCGAGAAGGCATCGCCCACGGATCTTAATTATTACGATTTCGTGCTCGACATTCTTCTCCCGCTCGGCGAATACGCCCAGATCCAAACAGAGTACTTCGAAAGCCGCTCGGGTAACCTCCCAAGACCCGCTCCTGGTGTTACGACCTCGTCCGGTCCGCCGGATCTCCCGAGCAGCTGGCAACTCTCGAGTCGCATTTCGGGAAGGAAAACACGACTTCTCAGCTGCATGTCAGGAGCGTATTTGCCGAGTCCGGAATTGACGTGCGTTACTCCCGGTACGCGGAAGACGCATATACCCGGATTGGCGCGCTCATCGATGCCCTTCCGGAATTGCGAAACCCGAGCGGCGATGCA
>WTXL01000383.1:0-17366 GCA_022376525.1 Russula vinacea
GGTACTAGCTCCAAGTCGGATTCTGGAAAGTTTATGGTGCCCTTATACTCGTCTAGCACTGACCTTACTGCATCCCAGCACAATCAAGAAGCTGCGCGCGACCATGCACAACGCCTCACACTGCCCGACCTGCGCTGAACAGCGCACCTTCCTCACCGCTTACCTCGAGGCTCAAGACCACATCACATCCATTGGTACGTCATTTCACTCTCCAGAAACTTTCTTCTCACACGACGCGTCAACCACAGGCACTGTTATGTATGGATGATACGTTCTCGCATTTCGAGATAACCCAAAAGAAGACTGAAAGGGTTTCTGTATCTAGAGAGATAAAGAGTCTACTCAAAATGCTTTCGGGTCACACTGTATGTTGTACAAAGCTAGTTCAGCGGAACTAGGTCGTTTGAGACAAAGGGTTTAGAGTCCGAGGGTTCAACACGAGTTCGAGCTCAAGGAACAATATATTGAGTGACTAACTCAGAAGGTCTATTGAGTGGGAACTCAGAAGATCAAGTCTGAGGTCTACAGGGTACAAAAAGGCGGTCTTATATACCTGAAGGGCAACTGTGCATCGAGTCAGGAATACTGCGTATTACTGCAAGATGCTGCACATATCTACTGCGGTCAGGAGTCAACTATACTAACAGTGAGTCATTAGAGTCAAGGGAGTCAGAGAGTCACGAGTGAGACTGTGCAACAGGTCGAGGAGTGACTCCTTTACTGTGCAGCGCGAGAATTATGCGTGTGGGAATAAGTCTTCCGAATAGAGACAGGGGTGGCTGAGACAGGAGTTCAGACACTTCATGAAAACGACTAAGTCATGAGTCACGTGATGACTGCACATGATGTGTCACGTGAGGAATACACACGATGATGCACGTGATTAGGTTCTCGGGAAACGAGCGCCTAAGTGAGTGTCTGTCTTGGCGTCTATTTGGGCATCTAAGGAGAAAACGAATTGGGGCATCTAAAGCGGTCTGTGAGGTCTGTAAAAGAGGCTTCGTAACATTACCCCCTATTAGGGTCTAACCCCCAATTAGGTTTTGATGTCATATCTTATCTGAAAGATAGTGATATGGTGAGGGTGACATCAGGGATGGGAAAAAGTCACTCGTCATGTGACAGGTGTTGGAATGACATCGATGCTTATGTCATTGTCTTCTCAGACGTAAGAGGATGACATCTACATTGTGTATGACAGAATGTCGTCATCATCGTTGTCAGGATGGTGACATCGGTGGCTGTTTTCCAGTTATTTCCTTGATTATGTCATAATCATCTCCAGGAGAGGGTGTGGCGACGTTTATGACATAGACATGGGAAAGTCAAACAAGAAGCCATCGGTTGACTTTGATCAGCATCTACAAAAGTATTTGATGTAATATGATGTCAGTGTCGATCAAGATTGGTGTGTAACGCAAATTATTCTCTAAGTCGAAATATGAAATAGAAATTTGAAATCGAAACTTAGAAATTTTCTTAAGTTGATTTTCGTTCTTAAAAGAACTTAGATCAGACTTTCTTAAGAGAAATTTCCAATCCAACTTTAATTTGTGTACTATGACGCAAACTAAAGCTATGAAGCTGTAAGTAACGAAGCCAAAACTGTAAGTAAGGTTTACATAGGACAAGAAAGTTCTAATCGAAATTTGTAAGTAATTTCTAAGTAGAACTATGAATCGAACAAGTCGAGGCACGAGACAAGAGAAAGTTCTAAGTACGTACAAGCTAGTACTAAAGAACTATGAATCGAGACTAGAAGTACAAAAAGAGACAAAAAAGAAAGTTCTAAATGATCTAACACTATCGCTTGAAGAACTATGAGACAATCGGATACAAGTACAAATAGTTTAAAGTAGGGCGGAGACCGTCCCTATGAGAGAAAAGAAAACAGATTTAGAATCTGTTATACTTAGTGGGGCAGTGGGCGCGGATGTGCCCAAACTTGTGGCAACGGTGGCAGCGCTTCTTGATTGCCCTGAAGCGATGATCGCGCTCTTGCTGTACGCGGTAAGCCCGAAGGTTACAAGCGTGAGTATGGGAAGTGAGGTATGACGAAGGGTGTATCTCACTTTGGGTTCCGTGGGCGGAGTGCGGGTAACCTCACGATAAGCCTTGTAGGCTTCTTCGTCAGTTGTCGGGAGGTTGAGGTGGCTAGACCAGGCAATCCCGTTAAGGATGTGGTCGTAGGCGTCAGCAGTGAGGAGGTCAGCGAGGGCCTCCATCTTGTGGGTAGTGAGGAGTTGGAGCATCTTGGCCTTGCACTCCATCAGGAAAACTCGAAGTTGCTTTATTGTTACTTTTTGTGCTTTTTATGCTTGATTTAACTTAAATTGAAAAAATATCGGAAATATTGCTTATTTCTGCTTGCTTCATATCCCACTTTAAGTAATATTAAGCAAATAAGTTGAAATAAGTGATAGTAAGTAACATAAAGTAAATAAGCAAAAAAAGTACAGAACAACTATTTTGTACAGATAGTGCTTAGCCTGCTTATTTATTTTATTCTATGCTTTATTATGCTTTGTTATCTTGTTTACTGGGTTCTGCACTTTTGTTTCTACTTACTCATTTTATTTGATTCTTGGAACTGCTTGCTTACTTATTTGTGCTTACTGGCAAAACACAGGCAAACATTAGAAAGGTTAGGGTTGCTTCCAGAAAAGCGAAATATGCTCATATCTCTGGAAATAAAATAGGTAAAAATATGACATTATTCGAGCAGATAGATATGGTTAGAAGATAGGGGGTCTACTGCCATCATTAAGCGATATAATCAGCGGTTCCCAAGCTATTTAATCAGCTTTGAAGTTGGCTCAGCTGGATGGACTTAAATCGTTAAATAACTCAGGAATAAACGATCAGCTCGCTTAATGTTAGCAGAGGACTCCATGTCTTTTGATCATATCTATTGGCTCTAATATTTTCATATTTTTATCTATTTTATTAACAGAGATATGAGTATATTTGTTTGACTGGCAGCAACATTTGTCAGCTGGGAAACTCGGGCCACATGGGCACGTCGATGCAAAACTTTTCTAAGTTGAAAGGTCACGCGTTCACGCGATGCGGGCTTCAACATCACGTGTCAAAGTTGAACTTTGAAGTTTGAACGTTGACACGTTGATGGTTCAACTTCCTCCACCCCCCATTTTCCTTCCCCACGTGCCCACGCCCACGTCCACGACCACGACCATGCACAAGCCCACGACCATGCCTACCACAGCCATGGCCACGCCCAACACGGCCACGTCCACGTCCACGGCCATGGCCACATCTATGTCCACAGCCACGGATCACCCTCGCCCTGCAGAGGGCTCATAAGTAAGTGAATTTCGTTTTATAGTTATTTTTTTACATGCTGAATGCTTCCTGGCACGCGGGATGACGACGACATCGTCCTTGCCGGATCCCCGCATGCCCATATCCGTGCCCGCTGGATTCCCGCATGCCCGTGTCCATGCCTGCTGGATCCACGCCCACACACCCTCACAGGGTGCGCACGCACACACGCACCGGGCCCACACATGCATGCACCGGGCCCATGCATGCTTGCTCGCACCGGGTCCCCATGCCCGCTCGCTCGCAGGGCCCATGCACACATGCTCGCACTGGGTCCCCACACCTACTCACTCGCGGGGCCCATCTCGCACGCTCGCACCGGGTCCCCACGCCCGCTTGGTCTCCATGCACGCACGCACCGGGTCCCCATGCCCGCTCGCTTGCGGGGTCCCCACGCAAGCACGCACCGGGCCAATCATGCACGCTCGCACCGGGCCATGCATGCACGCTCGCACCGGGCCATGCATGCACGCTCGCACCGGGCCATGCATGCACGCTCGCACCGGGCCATGCACGCACGCACCGGGTCCCCATGCCCGCTCACTCGCAGGGTCCCCACGCAAGCATGCACCGGGCCATGCATGCACGCTCGCACTGGGCCATGCCTGCACGCTCGCACCGGGCCATGCACGCACGCTCGGTCTCCATGCATGCACGCACCGGGCCCATGCACGCATGCTCGCTCCGGGTCCCCATGCATGCGTGCACCCGGGCTTATGCATGTGCACTCGCACCGGGCCCCCATGCCCACTTGCTTGCGGGGTTCCCATGCACGTGCGCCGGATCCCTGCACTTGTGCATGCTGCATCCCATATTGTATGTAGTAGTAGTACTGTCTGTATTTTAGTTTAATGCAATAATAAAGGAACTTTTTATTTTTTATTTGTGATACTTGAGTTTGCTTTGGTCAAATCTCTGATACTTAAGTTGCTTTGGTTGATACTTAATTGTTTTAATCATCACTTTAACTAGCTTAAATTTTTTAGATCTACAGATTTTAAGCACTGTTGCTTAAATTAAGTTAAATCAAGCAGTGCTTTTTTTCACTTTTTTTAGCAATAAAGTGGATTTAAGCACTAATAAGCTGAAACAAGCCATATCGACTTTTTCTGATGTCCATGCGAGCCTCTACCTGTGCGATTTCTCGCAGGTAGTAGCGGTATTGGTAAATACCGGCTGTGAGGCCTCAGTCGGCCTCGGAATCAAGGGCTTCCTCAACCCAATTGAGGAAGGGCTCCGTCTGGTTGAACAGGTGGAGTTGGGTCGGTGTAAGGTCCTTGACCTTAGCGAGGGGGACACAGCGCTTGGGGCGCAAGAGTCAGGTATGAACCGGGTGGTTGGCACTGAGGGTGCCGGAAACAGTCGGATATGAGGGCATCAGGTCGTACTTGACGTATTTGGGAAGGGTGATGTTGCCCAGCCCATCGGGGATTTGCATGTCGATGTTGACCATTTCTGGCCAACCGTAGCGCTCCCAACCATCACCTGGGTGATTTGGGTCACTAGTGCGCCTAGTCCGATAGGACGGCGGGTCGGAGTCGGTTGACATGTCTATTGACGTGTGTGGCGTCAATGATTGGGCAGATTGATTGTCAATAAGGTTATACTTACTGTTGTCAGCGGGGACTTCGGGTAGGCCCGAAGGTGTGTGCCTCTTCTTCTTGTAACCGCGGAGGTACTTGCGGATGTTGTCATCAGTGTCTTCCTGCTGTAGGAACCAGTGGGATATGAAATTCAGTGTAAAGTCAATGACTTTATCGACTGCATCTCGTACCTTTGTGCCATTTGACTGGCACTCGTTGCCTGTCATTGCCGCTTCGGTGGCATTGAGGGCGTAAAGTTTCTTCTCGGTGGTGTCCGGAAGAGGGATGGTGCACCTTGAGTAGTGTTGCTGAGGCTCAAGCTGGTAGTTTTGAAAAAATCAATATAATAAATTAAATAAAATAGCTAAAAATATGAAAATATTTGAGCAGCTAGAAAAGCCTAAAAGCCGATGGGTTTCTTATTGGCACTAAGCGATTGGATTAACCATTTTCACATAATTAAATAATCAAAAAATCAGCTCATTTTTAGCCAGTTTTAAAGCCAATTTAATTATGTGAAAACAGCTAATCCAATAGCTTAGTGCCAATAAGAAACCCATCGGCTTTTAGGCTTTTCTAGCTGCTCAAATATTTTCATATTTTTAGCTATTTTATTTAATTTATTATATTGATTTTTTCAAAACCACCAGCTTGAGCCTCAGCAACACTAGCCTTGAGCGCTGAGGAGAAGGAGGAGTGGAGGCAATGGAATGATGAGGGCTGTCCGTAAAGGGGGATTCATACAGTCCATTGTCTGAGAATAAGGTGGAAGAGGAGGAGTCCGAAACTGAAACTGGGGGTCCTCTAAGTGGCCTTGGGTCAGATATGGTGAGGGGCTCCAAAAGGAGTGAGTCCGAAGACTCGTGGTAGTCTGTAGGGGGATAGGAAAGGTGTTCAGGGCTAGAAGCCTGGGTGGAAATGGAAGAAATAAGGGACTCAGGGGTGAGTGCCCTTTGAATGGTGCGTAAGGAAGCGAACATGGCGAAATAGGGTAAGGAGAAGGAGAAAGAGGAAAGCTATGGAGTGAAATAGGAATCTAATAGCCGTAAGGATGATGCCACTTGCAAATGCTTCTAGTACAGAAGCAAGCGTGCTGGAGGCTATGTTCGTAATCCTCGTCTAGGCGGCTAATAAGGGTAGTAACTGGGCAGAAAGTGGATAGGACTGTAGCGTAAGAAATTTTGGGATGTCTGAAAGTGTATACGGAAGGGTGGATGCTAGGCTGGGGAGTGTAGGTACTGGGAGTGTAGGAAGTGATCTGTTGTTGGAGTTTGGAAGGCATGTATCTGCTTTGGAGAGCTGATGCATTTCTTCGTCGATTACAGTGGTCCTTTTATACATTTGGGACTTCGCTATTCAACTTCGAAGTTGTGAGTCGTGATACTCCTTGACTAGCTGCGGGGCGTGTACATCTTTGGCATTGACCCATGAGTTCTCTGACTGTGGGTATCCTTTCCACTTGATTAGGTATTGAAGACTGCAGCTGCGGCCATGTCTTCTATCAGAAACTATCTCTTCGACTTCATATTCTTCTTCACCTTCTATCAGATCAGGGGGAGGCTGCGGAAATGCTTCTCTGTATATCTGATTTTGTCGATATGGTGTTAACAAGTCAACATGAAAGACGTCATGTATCTTCATGTGGTTAGGAAGCTTCAATCTGTATGCAACTGCGGATACTTTTTCAGTAATAATGAAAGGTCCGTAGCGTCTTGGAGCGAGCTTCTTTGAGGGTACTTTCGTTTGAAGGTTCCTCGCGTCTAACCATACTTTCTGATTGACATCATACTTTGGAGGGTCTTTCCCATTGTTGATGCATTTCTGAAGCATCTGCTGCGCGTCCGTGCGAGCATTGGAAAGTTCTTTGAGTCTAGCTTCCACAGCAGGCGTGGAATCATCGAGGGGCATCAGTTTTGCTGATGGAATTATTCCTGTGATGAGTTCATGTGGTGAATACTTCGTCTTCTCATGTTTCCACGAATTATGTGCAAATTCTGCTATTGGAAGTAGAGTGCTCCAATTGTTCTGTCGGGCATTTACAAAGCTTTGTAGGTAGGTTTCTACCCATTGGTTCATGCGCTCTGTTTGTCCGTCAGTGCGAGGGTGGAATGCAGTGCTTAGATTCTGTTGTATTCCTGTGGCCTTGCATACTGCTTTACTAAAGTGCGATGTAAATCTTGGATCTCGATCTGAGATTATGTGCTTAGGAATTCCAAATAATGGGAACAGATATTTGAAATATTGCGCAGCTACGCCTTCGCCATCTATGGTTTTATTAATTGGGATGAACTTTGCGGCCTTAGAGCATCCTTGATCCACGATGGTAAGGATAGCGTCATACTTTCCGGATTTTGGAAGGTCTGTAATTAGGTCCATTGAAACATACTGGAAGGGTCCTTCTGATACTGGGGTATTAAAGGGTTGTAATGGGGCGCGTTTCATGTTTGTCTTGGGTTTTGCTTCTTGACATTTTGCACATCCCTTGACATATTGTTCTACGAACTTGCGCAGTCCTGGTCCTTCATAGTTTCGCTTAATTAGGTGCCATGTATTGGATATGCCTGTGTCACGAACCGTGACTCCGGAACCTCGGAGGCACGTGACCGTGGGAAGGTCACATGACCAAACCGGGTCTAACCCGTCACGTGACCCGCCACGTGACCAGTCACGTGATCAGGCGCCTAAGCCTGCGTCTAATCAGTCATGTGACAAGGAACGAGAACATGACCTGATGCACGCTTACTTCTGCAGACGTAATCTATGTTACGTCCACGACAGATACTAGGACTTGACAAACGACTAAGTCGAGTAAGATTGGATCTGCATTAACCCCTACAAGGGTAAATGCGACTCAGTCTTAATCGAGAAGACAATGTACCCTTATGGGATTTCCGATACCCAAAGGGGTTCTCGGGTAAGAGAGAGTTGTGCCATTGGCTAGAAGGTCGAAGAACATTACAGAATGCCCCTGCTGCGCAGCACGTCATCTTGACTGCGCATTGCGTCATTCGCGCACGGACCTCTTAGTAACAGAGTTCAAACCTACGCACAGACCATGTCCTAGTTGTATATAAACCCCCATGCAATCCGATGACAGTCCTCAGACTGTCCACTTTGTACCACTCCCCCAGAAGCGAGCCTTGCTAAAGATACCTGCTTGGCAGTTGGCGTTGGGCATCATTGATCCCTTTCGCATACTACTTCTAGTCCTTGTCCTCCACTTATTGGCGATTGTTGCCAATCTCCTTGTCTTCATCTACCGCCTTCAGAACCCTTGTCCTCGTCACGCATAAGACTCGCTGCTGCACGTAATAAGCAGTGAGTCTTAACAGCCTGGATGGCCTCCAACAGGGTATCATGGACTTCTCTTAGGATCTTTCTTCGTGTTTCATCGTCCTCTTCTAGGTACTGTTTTCGTGCTGCGCCAACAAATAAATGATTTTCGTGCGCTGTTCGCACAAACAGATGGTCTGGAAGGATTTGAACGGAGTTATTGATTTCCACCCCCCTGTTATGGTCTATTCTTCTGCTAAGAAGATCGGCGACCGTATTCTGTGAGGCGGGAATATGTTCCAATTCAAAATCGAATTCTTCTAGAAATTCCATCCATCTAGCTTGTCTGGGCATTATGTTCCTGGTTGCTTTGAAATATGATAAGTTTTTATGATCTGATCTTATCAATATCTTGTGTTTGGCGCCTAAAAGTAGATGTCTAAGTGCTTTGAGCACGTAGATTATCGCTAACATCTCTAGATCTTCTACTTTGTAATTGCGCTCAGCAGGTAGTAATGACTTGCTGAAGTAAGCAACAGGGTGGCGTCCATCTTTGAAATCTTGATATAACGTGGCTCCTACTGCTACTTTAGAAGTGTCAGTTTCCAAAATGTATCTTTTATTTGGATCATGATTTCTAAGAGTTGGATAGGATGTGAACTCTTTCTTTAATAGCTTACTGCTGTTTTCAAAAAAGTGCGGAATCGATTTTTCATTTGATCCACCGAAAGCGCCCAGTGTGAGACCATGGACCAGTCGTGTGAAAAAAATGTGTCAGCAACGTTCAACTTCATCGTAGCCCCAGTACACGCTGCTCCACTCTCCATCACACGCTGCTGCCTCCCCTCCGTTGCATGGCTCCACCGAAATCCAATGATCTCAAGGCCAGAATCCCCTTTCTCTTCTTCAGAGATGGGTACAAAGTCAAGAAGATTTGTCGACTCCTTGGTGTACACAAAACCCTCGTCTACACCTGTCTCCGGAACTACATGCGCTTCGGGATGACAAGTAACCCTTACCGCTGCCACCGTGGACACCCCCGGATCCTCAAACATACCCATATCGACTTTCTGCGTCAATTTATGGGTGCAAGGCGCACATCTTATCTCGATGAAGTTCAACAAGAGCTCCGTACCCAACTTGGTGTTTTTGCTTCACTCCCAACACTCTCAAGAACCTTTTGTCGGCTTGGCATGACACGGAAACGGGTCTGGAAGCAAGCAATTGGTTTTTTCTGTCTTATCTTTTTGTCTTGCTTTCGCTAATAAATAATTATAGAGCGCAATGAAGTTTTACGGGCAGCCTTCTGGAACCGTGTAGCAAGCGTCGTTACTGACCTTGACCAGCTGATGTTTACAGATGAAGCTGCGAAAGATGACCGCACGCATTGTCGCACCCATGGTTACTCCCCTGTCGGTGTCCCTTGTATTGAGCGCACTGTCTGGGTGCGCAACCAACGCATTAGTGTCACACCACTTCTTACGCTTGATGGCATTGTTGCATATGAGCTCTTTGATGGCTCTGTGACATCGGATTGATTCATACGGTTCCTTCGTGAACAAGTGGTACGCTTGTTGGCAGAAATCAAGACTTTGTTTCTGATGTGCTGTCGTATAGCTGCCGCTTACAAACCCATATCCAGGCCCACGAAGTGTCCTTATCCTCGACAACTGTAATATCCATCACGCTAAGGAGGTTCGGCAACTTGTTGAAGACGACGCAGGTATGAAAATCACACATATGTTGCTTTATTTATCCCTGACATTTACCTAGGTTGCCGCCTTCTTTTTTTGCCACCATATTCACCAGACTTCAATCCAATCGAAGAAGCATTTGTGTCAATGAAGGCGTACCTCCGGAGGAATTTTACCGACACTTCTCTTATGTCTATTGTTCATGCCTTCGCGCGTATCACTCCGGAGATGGCAGCTGGGTGGTTTTGTAATTCGGGATATATAGTATGAGTGGAGATAGCCTGTGCCGTTCATTGTATGGTAGTAGGTAAAGAATGTGTGTCTATAGCAGAACGATGTTACCATTATTATCGACAAACTCACCGCTAAACTTTGGAGCGGTAAATCCATAGGGAATGGGCCGCCATTCCTGTGTCTCTTCATCAAGATACTGAGTATCTTTGTCGTGTTCTCTCTGCTCGTCACTCTGAAGGAGACTCTGGACCCAATAAGAGACCTTGCCACCATCGGGGTACTCGATACGAAGGCGTAACATACCCGGTGTCTCCGTATTTTGTTCATTACCTGTAGTACTGGCCAATGGATTGAACTCAGGATCATTGTCGCTATCCTCACGAGGTCGCTTTGAATGGTTGCTCCACCAAGATGGAGCAGCCTTGCGAAGGCGAAGAGCGTCTCCATACGGGATGCCAATATTGGATGATGTAAGCATCTCCAAGTCCGCGTCGCCAAGGATATCTGGGCCCAGTCGATTTTCCTGAAGGGTGGTGATATACGATGCAGCATCCTTGATTCCAAGCTTCTCTTTAGCATATTTCATAAAGCAGGGAATGTCGGAGGGACTAGGAAGTGGCTGGGCAGATGGACTGTAGTTAGAGTTGGCCACATGATGAATGCGTGCACGTTTGGGGGTGTGAGGTGTCGTGGGTGTGCTGGGAATTTGTCGTGTTGAGGATTGCTCCATAATGTGCTTTGCAAGACTGAGGGCTGTTGTTGCAAGTTGAGCCATGGCAGTAAGAGAGTTGGCTGCAATGGGAGAAGAACCAGCAGTGCATCTTGCCCCAGTGGCTCCACCAACGTGACGGTCATGACCATTGTGACGCTCACGAAGTTCCCGACGTTTGTTTGCGACATCAAATGTAGCCGTGGCTGGAGGCTCATTGATGGTTGTCACATTCTCCTCCTATAAATATAATTAGTCGGAGAACAGCTAGAAAGGTATATTACTATTTACCAGTGCAACAGCCCACTCACATAGCATAAGCGGCGTGAGGGGCAAATTGAACCCATCACTGTATGTGTACATATATGGTCCGGAGCTATCAGGCCCAATCCCATACTTTTTCTCCAATTTTCGGCGTCGCTTTGCGATACTGGTTTCAAATTCAGTTAGCGTGCCTTCAGCAAGCCTCTAACATACACCATGAGTCCGTGACTTGCAACTGGTCAAAATCATACAATACATACCCCAAAGCTACCATCTTGGCCTACATTGTCATGGTCATCGCTCTCCGAGTCTGAGCCCTCTGCAATGATGGCAACCTTCTTGATCTTCCGAAGCTCTACTGTAAGCTCCGCCTTCTGCTGATTGCTATCCTCGAGAAGCTGGATCATATCTTGAAACTCTGAAAATGTTTCGACATCTGTTGTCCGGCTTGTTCTCCTGAAAAAGAGTGAGACGTACAGTAAAAATAATATGAATGCGACATACCCATGTCCGATGACACATCTAAAGAGGTAGGGTTTTTGTGCCGAGACTTTGAACTTCTGATTGTGTTTATCCACAATGGCTTGAAGAAGCTTCTCGTAGCTAGAGGTGCTCTTGTTGATCGACAATGTGAAGGTCTTGTTCTTCGTCTCCTTGGACGCCTTGGGCCTTCCTTTCTTGTTCCGAGTGTCAGGTACCTCTACAACAAAAATGAGCTTTACTGAGAATTGGACTGAGATAAAGTCATCCTGCTCTGGTGACTCGAAATCAGGTTCAGAGGGCTCTACCATGGGATATATGTGAGAGCGTGAAGGACACTTGACGGCAAAGGTGAGAGCGAAGTTGAACATTGCTGACACATTTTTTTCACACGACCGGTCCATGGTCTCACACTGGGCGCTTTCAGCGGATCAAATGAAAAATCGATTCCGCACTTTTTTGAAAACAGCAGTAAAGGTGTCGTCTTCTTTCTTGCTCCATTGCCATTTGCAATTCTTTTTTGTAAGATCATGTAATGGTCGTGCTTTGAGCAAATATTTGGCAATGAAATCTTTATAGTAATTTCCAAAGCCTAAGAATGAGCGAAGCTCTTTAAGTTTTGTAGGTGTAGGCCAATCGGTTAATCCTTTAACTTTAATTGGATCCATCTTGATTTTTCCTTTTCCTACAATAATTCCTAAGAATTCCACTTCTTTCTTGTGGAACAAACACTTCTCTGGCTTAAGATAGAGATCGTGTTTCTTTAATTTCTGTAGGACTTTAGCAACATCACACTGGTGTTGGCTTAAAGTTCCTTTTGTCGGAATCAATATGTCGTCCATATAGATAATTACTTCTCTTTTGGCGATTTCTTCTTTAAAGTAATCGTCCATCATCATCTGGAACGTTGCTGGGGAGTTGGTTAAGCCAAAGAACATAACTCTTGGTTCGAAGAGTCCTCTGTTTGTCAAGAATGCGGCTTTCCATTCATCTCCTTTCTTGATTCTAACATTATTATATCCCCATCGAATATCGAACTTCGTGAACCATGTCTTGTCACGTAGATTAGCAATTAATTCCTTTATAAGGGGAAGAGGATACTGATTTCGGATTGTATACTTGTTTAGCATCCGATAATCTTGTACAGGTCGTAGCTTTCCATCTTTCTTCTTTACAAAGAAAAAGGGTGCAGCATAATTTGATTTAGATCGTTGAATGTATCCTTTCGCCAAATGTTCTTTAAGGAATTTGTCTAATGCCTCTTGTTCTATTGGTGCTAGTGGAATTATATGTCCGGGTAGGGCCTCTGGGTGTTCTTTGACAAGATCTATTGCATGGTCCCATGGTCTAGATTTGGGGAATCGATTGGAATGTATTTCACTAAATACTTTTCCATACTTGTAATAATAACGAGGTACTTGTTCTTGCCAAGTTCTTTCTCGTTTGTCTGCAGCTTGAACAGCAAGTTCTGTAGCCATTGTTGTCTTCCTAAGATACTTCTTGGGATAATGTACAATTCCTAATTCATTGTTCGGTATGAATTCAGGATCGTGTCCTTCATCTTCGTATTGTTCTGGATTATAACTTCTTTGGTGTTTGTCTTGCCTTTCTTGGCTCCATAGGTATGCATCTTTGGTTGCAATGTGTACATTGCCATAGAATGTTCCTTTTCGCCAATCAATTGGAGGATTGGTGAAGCGAAGGAATGGGTATCCTAATAGCATTTCATCGCCTCCAAGGTTGATAATAAAGAAATCTTGTTCTTCTTTATGTGTACCATATGAAACTTCGAGTTTCGCGGCATGAGTAACACTACCAAGGGAGTTTCTTGTTCCATCTACATTACAAATGATTCTTGGTTTCTCCAATTTCGTTAGGGGAAATTTAAATCAATTAGCGAGCGTTGGATCAATAAAATTATCCGTAGCTCTGCTATCTATCAGAGCATGGACTTGTCCTTGTCAATCTCTGGTCTTCAACTTAACTGTGGCCTTTACTGATTTCTGTTTTTGTAAGAATACATCTTTAGAAAACATTACCTGCATCACGGCCATATGACTTGGGTCTATTGAAAATCCACACCATTCTTCTTCATTTCTTGAACCCATTCGTTGCGTTGCTCAGTTGTAAACTTAGAGGTTTGAGCGGCGAGTTCTGAAATGGAGAGCGGTTTCTCAGTTTCTTCTTCGTCTGATTGAGGATCTTCTTCTAGATCTTCATCATCAGAATCAACTTCTTTAATCGCTCTTATGAAAGAATGTGGTTGGAATTTCTTCTTCTTTTGCTTTGACTTCTGAAACTTTCCAGATTTGTTGTGAGCTAAAGTCTGTCGTCCCTTCCTGTTTGGACAATTGCGAGCCATGTGTCCTATTCTAGAACTGTCACCGGCGTAGATCCGATAACGATTAGACAATCGTTGAATACCGAGCTCGTTACGGCCGCTCTCTAGCCAGACGAAGTTGAGTGAAGGAGATGAAGAACAGAAGAGTGTATTGACTCCGCTATAGGACAGGAGACTCAACTTGTCGTCTTAGGGACGATAGTTCGAGTCTTATATACTGTACAAAGTATCCAGAATGTTCTACACTATGACGCGATATGGAGGGTACTGGAATCGTATGGAAACTAAGAGAAACTGGCAGAATACATCGTCCAGAACTCAATGGAAACGAACTGAAGCGGGTGGAACATACTGGAAACTACTGTATCGTACAAGGCCCGGGCTCGGTTAACCCCTACTCTTACCCATGTCATCACGTACAAGCTAGTGACCTCTGGTGCCAAAGACGAACGCGATGTCATCACTCTCTGTCTAGGAATGTCGCCCGACCACGGGCGAAACGGAGGCCTGCGGCGTGTGCGTTGGCGCGGGTGGGGCGACGGGTGTCGAGAGCCTGCAGGGCCCTGAGACGATGTTGGGCGCGGGCTCCCTCGAGGCGACCGCGGCTCTGGCAAGTCTCCGCCTTAGCGAGCTGTAGCTCGCAGTCAAGGGCGTGGATCTCGGCGGCGATGTTGAGGATACGAGTATCCG
Source organism: Russula vinacea (assembly GCA_022376525.1). NCBI lineage: Eukaryota > Fungi > Basidiomycota > Agaricomycetes > Russulales > Russulaceae > Russula > Russula vinacea. The sequence goes on from WTXL01000383.1 coordinate 14,611, forward strand.
CCTCGTGGTAACGTGCGACCTCTGCCGCCAGCCCCCAGTCGTCGGTGCTGCGAGCCAAATCCATGGCCTGGTGGTAGGACGACGACTTCCCACCGATGGCATCGATGAGCCACATTGGGAGTGGCTCGGTTGGGGAATCACGAATATAGGAGGGGGCGGCGTATAGGTCGTACTTGAAGATGGGATTGCCTTCCTGACCGAGGGTGCCGAGCGCGAAGGGGACAGAACCGTTCCCCAGTTTGATGTAGCGCGCTTGGCGCATGACGTTGTCGGCGTCGGGGATGACGAAGTCAGGGAGCCGACCGTGGTTTTCTTCGAAGCCTTCGGGGCACTCGGCGTCGGGTTGATGAGACATCTTGGCACGGAGGTCGGTGAGCTCCTTGTGGAGCTGTTCGATCTCGGACTTGGCTTCGAGATGTTGGAAGGTACAGCCGATGGCCGTGTTGGCGAGGCCGATGGCGATGGTGCGGAGGGTGCCGGCATCGAGTTCGGGGTGTCCCTGCATGATGTTGAGAGAGCTTTGTGGAGAGAGGGGATAGTTATGACGGTGGACGCGGGACACGATTTCGCCTTCTTCGGTGTCAGAGTCGGGGGCGATAGTGAGGTGTGGGCATTCGACGGGAGTGGGGACGGGCTCGGGGGTCGGTGTACGAGGGAGTGGGATGGTAGGTGGGTCGACGAGAGTAATGGTGGAGTTTGTGAATTCGGGTCGGATTGGTTCAGTGGCAATGGTGGTTTAGATGTTGTAAAGGGAGGCGTAGGACTCGGTGGGAGAGGACATGTTGGGATAGTGTAAAGGTGCTGGTGGAGATAGGACTTGAGGGATCGGATAGAGACTTTGCGTTTCTTTCGTCCCCTTTTATCTTGTTCAACGGGCGTCAATGGATTCCTTCAATGATAGGTTTGGATCAGCGTGGGAGCATGTACATGGTCTGCTGATTCCCATGTGTTGTCTGCATCTGGATACCCCTTCCATTTGATAAGATATTGGAGCTGTCGTTTACGTCCGAAGTGACGGTGATTAACGATGGTCTCGACTTCGTATTCTTCGGCGTCTTCGATAAGGTCAGGAGGTGGCCTCGTGTAGTTGTCTCCGTGTTCTATGGTCTCGCGATAAGGGGTCAGGAGGGATGCGTGGAATACGTCATGAATGGTCCAGGCCGCAGGGAGTTGTAATTGATACGCGACAGGTGATATCCTTTTGATGATTGTGAAGGGTCCATGACGTTTGGGGGCAAGTTTGGGCGTCTGATAGGGGAGTGCGAGGTGTTTCGCTTCGAGCCAGACCTTGTCTCCAACTTGATAGGAGTCAGGTGGTGTGGCTCGTGCTGCCTCGTTCAAGGCTTCTTTTGCTAGCTTCCTTTTCTCCGTTGCCTTTCTGGTCCTATCATCGATGAGCTGGACTGTGGTTGGTGGATAAGGGAGTTCCATCGTGATTCTGGGGAGTACCTCAGGAGTGCTTCTATTGGGGCGGTGCGTGTCGTGGCGTTAGGGTAATTATTGTGTACCGCCGTAGCTATCGTTAGCCAATCGCTCCAATCGTCTTGCGAGGCGTTGGTTACGAATCTCAGGTATTGTTCCACCCATTGGTTCTTTCGTTCAGAAAGGCCGTCTGTTTGAGGGTGGTAGGCCATGGATATGTTTCGGTCAATCCCGAGGCGTTGACACAGCGAGGTCGAGAAGTGTGACGTGAACCGGGGGTCTCGGTCCAATATGATCTTGGAGGGGATTCCGAACCACCTATACACGTTGTCTAGATAGAGTTTGGCGATTCCTTCTCCGGTTATGTTTGTAGTGCAGGGCAAGAATAGTGCCGCTCTGGTGCAGCCATGGTCTACGATGGTGAGGATGGCGTCGTGTCCGTTGCTACTGGGGAGTTGAGTGATTAGGTCCATGGCTACTACTTCAAAAGGTTGTGCCGAGGGGGGAACATCGATTTTGTACGGTGGAGGTGTGGTTCGGTGCGTGAGTGTTTTGTTTTGTTGACATTTTGCACATCCTTTGACGTAGTTTTCTATCCATTTGTTCATGGCGGGCCACCAGGCGATTCTTTTGGCTGTGTAGATGGTCCAGTCTCGTCCTGTGTGTGCCGCTGTTGGTTTGTCATGTATTAGATGGAGGAGATTTCGTTTGAGTTCGTCATTGGGTGGGAACACCATTTTGCCTTCGTGTTTCCATAGGCGTATGGATGGTTCCATGGCTGATTTGATGAATTCAACTTGATACCGGTCGCGCCATTCTTTCATGAGCTGTGGTTGTCTTTGTTGTTCTTGTCGGACTTGTTCTTCCATGGACGTCCATTTGGGATCTGGCTCGTCGCTAGTCTAACGAATATGGGTTCTGGAAGGAGCGTGACGTCCGTGTTGTCGTCTTCTCCTTTGTCGACTCCTGGTGGTCTGGATAGCATGTCCGCGGCTGCGTGTATCTTTCCAGGTACGTGCTTTATGATGAGGTTGTAGTCTTGGAGTTCCGTGAACCATCTGGCGACTCTTCTGTTGATGGTTCGTGGTGTTTTCCAGTAGGTGAGGTTTGCATGGTCTGTTAGTATGGTTACTGGGTCTTTCGTGGCTGCAAGGTGGGGTCGCCAGTGTGTGAGGGCTTTGATGACAGCTAGTAGCTCGCGTTCGTAGATGTCGTAGTTTCTTTCTGTGGGAGTGAATGTGGCAGAGTAGTAGGCGATGGGTTGTTGTTTGGTTTTTTGGTGCGGGGGTTTGTTTCTCCCTCCTGTGAGAGTACGGCTCCCACGCCGTAAGCTG
>WTXL01000384.1:0-17352 GCA_022376525.1 Russula vinacea
ACGAGACAGTTGTCGACGCAATAGGCGTGCACGTAGAGGACCTTGCGTGATTCGAGATCGCTGAGCACCGTGCGAGTTTTGTCAGCCGGCGATAGAGGGGTGCGCAGAGCGGCGTAAAGGCCACCGTTGCCATCGGGCGCAACCGCAACCCGGGACTTAGTCTCTAGCACGACTTTGCCATCCAATGTGAGACAGGGCAGCGTTCCTACACACAGGGTGACACATGTCGAATCTAGAGTGTATTCGCGACTGCAAATATCCACACACCCTGCTCGAAGAATATGACATTGTCCGGCTTGAGTCCGAAGTACGCATTGGTCTTGAAAAATTGCTCGGTATCCGACGTGTCGGCCACTGGTCATGATGTACCATGGCACCACGACAGAGCCGACCGGCTTGCCCGTCCTCTTGAGCGACCTGCTGCAAGCGTGCGATGCGTTCCGCTTGGTACTGGAATAATGATTTGTGTGATGGGAGACCGATATCGTAGCATCCCTTGGGGCTGAGCTGCCCAAACGAGTCCCCTGCCCACCAGCCATGAGGAGCACACCGACCTCACCCCGCGCAACGGCGGCGAGGCCCGTCGCCCGCCATTCTGCCTCTTTCTCCGAGCGTGGCGTAACTTTGTCGCTTGCACCTTGTGGTGGGGGCTCTATCGACCCCGTTTCTGCAGCGCTGGCACTCTGCTCTGCGGAGACCGCCTTGCTGTATATGCGATTGATGCGCTCGATATCGAGCGCCTCTAGTTGAGCGGCGAGCGTTGTGCGATCTGATTCTGAGAGTTGGGGCCAGAATGTAAAGAGGTGGCCTTGGCCAGCTGCATCGTAGCGTGCGCGGAGAGCGTCGACAGCCATGATTGAGATGCAGTGTGGTTAGGGTCCGGCTGATTGGCAGTTGCTATCGGGAATCGCCGTTTGTCCTGAATGCGGCCTTACTCCCTCAGCGTTTTGATGCTGTAAGTTGTGCTACGTGCGTAGGACGCTCGGCAGTTCGACAACGGCTTCATCTCGACTTGCGCGAACGCTCAACTCGGATTGTTCGAGGAGCTGTGCGGTGCTGTACTGTACGTACGGTTCACGTGGCGGGCGAGATCTCGTGTGAGATTTCATTAGAGGTTAGGTAACGTGCATTCTGTCCTCCTCAGTCACCTCAATCCCCCAATCTGTTGCCTTCTGCCGTAGCCTCGTTGCCCAGACCCCAGCGGGGTACTGCGGCCATGGATGCTTCTCCATATTGCACTTCCACGTCACCCACATAGACTGAAGGGAGATGTTTCGGTGGCAGTAATAGTGGTGCGGTCCTCAGCGCTTCAGTTAAATCTTTATCTGACGTCGCGTTCCTATTTTAATCGCGTCCTCGAGCTTCAACCTCCTGGTCGTTCACACCTCTTCCCTTCCTCCCATACCCATACCCATACCGTTCAGTGGCTTCCCATCACTGCCATGTTCTCTGCACTGTCCCTTGCTTCCCTTCTTGCTGCACTTCCCAATGTTTGGTCTGTTCCGATGTGGGGCTCACAGGCTCCCTTTTCCCCTGCATTTCCATATGGTTCTCAACCAGTACGCGGTGTCAACCTTGGAGGGTGGCTTGTCCTCGAGGTATGTTATAGTTCTTTACATCTCGAAACGCGTCCTCAATTTCTGCCATTGCTTTCACGCAGCCGTGGATAACGCCAAGTTTATTCGACGGTACAGGGAATCCCGCTATCGTTGACGAGTGGACGTTTGGACTGTACCAAGATCGTGATTCGGCAGAAGCGATATTGACTCAGCATTGGAATACATGGATCACCGAGAGTGACTTTCAGGAAATTGCAGCTGCTGGGTGCGTGCTCGGTTGCGCGCAATGTGCGGCATGCGGCATTTCCGAATCCAACCGTGTTGTGCCGATTTTAGACTCAATCACGTGCGCATTCCGATTGGGTACTGGGCCTTTAATGTTGCACCAGGCGAACCATACATCTCAGGACAACAAGCCTACCTCCTTCAGGCCATCTCTTGGGCACAGACATACAATCTCAAGGTTATCATCGATCTCCACGGTGCACCCGGAAGTCAAAACGGGTATGACCCAAACCTGTCTTCCCAATTGACCGTCTATTCTCACAGCTTTTTCAACATCCTAGCTTCGATAACTCAGGTCAGAAATTGCCGTCCCCCAGTGGGCGTCGAATCAAACCAATATCGACCGCACGAATGCAATTATAAAGCAGTTGGCGTTACAGTTCCAACATCAAACCCAGGTCGTCTCGGTCATTGCCGCCCTCAATGAGTGCGTGCTCAATGATGCATCCTCAATAACACCAGCTGAGACCGTGTTCTAGGCCGGCAGGATTCGATGGTCTGCTAGATACCACTAGTCAGTATTGGATTACCTCTTACGGAAACATCCGGTAAGGATCCCTCCGCTGGCGCTTGCCACTGATGACCATACACTGAATATGCTTCCAATAAGCTATCCCACCGGTCAGCAGACCAACATATTGGAACTCATACATGATGCATTCCAGCCCCTGAGCTACTGGGATAACTTCATGCCAAGAAACCAATATACTGGTGTTGCTATTGACACACATATATATCAGATGTTCACAGATCAGGTGTGTTCACCACCTATGTCCCTTGATGCATTCAATCAGCACCCGCTCATGAAAATCTTATCACCGCAGGAAGTATCGCTTAGCGAAACGGGGCATATCCAGTCTGCGTGCGGAAACGCGGGGACTCTGTCAAATTTCGATAAAAATCAGCTGTACACGATCGTAGGCGAGTGGACGCCAGCAATGACGGACTGCGCAAAATACCTCAATGGCCGTGGGGTCGGCGCACGATACGATGGGTCCATCAGCCCAGGCGCTCCAGTCTATGGGAGTTGCATCGGCCAGACAGGCTCAGGTTCGACATTTAGTCAAGACTACAAGACTTTCTTACGGCAAATGTGGGAAGCGCAGGTGAGTTAAATATGAATCGGTGCACTTGACGCGGTGTGCGATGCTAATCTCGGCGTCCACTTGGGAAAGGTCATGACGTATGAGCAAGCGAGCGGTTGGATACAATGGACGTGGAAGACAGAACAGGCTGACGAATGGTCATATTCCGCTGGTCTCCAGTATGGCTGGATCCCACAAAACCCTACGCAACGCAATTACCCCAATATCTGTGGCTAATGTGTTACGAACTGTCATAACCGGATTTTTGATTTTGGACAACTGACTAGATGACACCATTGACTTTGATATGTATTCACAAATGGACTTTAGAATACCCATGCCCTTTTAGTTGGGCAATAAACGGCTGACGTTCTCTTCCTGTACGAAAAGCGCAAGGTATTCATCTTGAATTATTTATATACTTGCGAAGACGTTACAAGTACAGATGATCCATTCATTCGAACAAGGATATTTTTTGTTCAGAGACATGTGCATATTCCTATGGATAAGTTGTGGTGCTACTCAGGGATTATGAAGTGTGGTGGTCCTCCTGGTTCCTCTGGTTATCGGTGATGTTCGGCGGTATAATGGCAAGACGCCCGGCTTGTTACACCCAGGTCGAAGCTCCAAATGACGACAACAATGACAGCATCACGACTGGTAGTTGTCAACAAAATAACAAAGCTACCTCAGGCCAGGGGTTAGACCAAAGAAACTATAGAACCTGGGCACTGCACCATGCTCACGACGAGATGGATCACAGACACGTGGAAAAGCAGAACCCGACGGTGGTTTGAAAAAGTTTGTACCGGGGTGGTATGCGTGCGACGTGTCGCATCGAAGCGAAGACAACCCCCAAGCCTCAACAAGTTTTCTTTTAAACTCGACCTGTAACCGGCTGTTTATAGTCCGCATACGCAAAAAAAAAGACGATTGCCAGGAGAAAAGAGCCGGAATGTGGTGCCAGTGAGGGCCGCATCCCGACTTGAAGCTTGAAGCCTGAATACAGGCACAGCTACACTCCCTCGCGCAATTTTGCGACGTCGGCGAATGTCAACTCGAACCGCACAGCCGCAAGCCCTCCCCGCCAGAAACGACAGCGCTACATGAGCTGGTGGGAAGATGGCCATCACGTCCTTCCGCAAGCCCAAATAGCGCGTAGGGTATCAAGGGTGCGGGGATACTAGTAAGAGCGCGCGAATGGAATGGGGAGCTTTCCCGTGTTCACTTCACGCCATAATAGGCCCATAGTAGGGCCCGTACGCTGACGCTTAGAGTAATGGCCGAATAAAGATATCCGAACACAAAGGGGTGTGCGGGGGCTTAGCTTAGTGTGAACAGGCCTTTTTTCCGCTCCTTAGGCTGAAGCTGAATCTCTTGAGTGTTGTGCGTTTAAACATCGGAAGCCATGGGACTGCGGATTCGGATGAGCGGATCCGATCAGTTTGTCTTTATTTGTATATTCGCACGATCACGAGTCTCGGCTCTCGTTTTGGTTTCGCGCTCTGGGAGTTGCTGTTGCTCATTTGGTTGCCCACTGTGCACTGCTCCATCCTGCCCTTGCCAATCGCAAGTCTTATGTGTCATCTGCCCATCCACGCGTCCCATTTTCCTCGCGAACTCTCCAGTTCAAAGTTAGCGAATCTCAGTCTAAGTTCGCCAATGCAATTTGGATTTTGCAGACACAGTACTGTAGTGTCAGTTACTGTACTGCACTGCACATGAACGGCGCAATCTGATCAGATGAGACGACTAGTGTTGGAAACGATAGAGTCTCCGGGATCTCCGTCGATACGTCCCCTTCAATTTGCAATGCACCTACAGCATTCACCCTGCAGCATCCCATGCCCCGGTATCTGTGCAGGAGTTACGGAGTTGGTCTTTTCACTTATAAACAAACCCATGCCCCTCCTATGATGACCCAACTCACTACGAAAACCCCGTTTCCGCCAAGGCCGTATTAGACTCGGATGACAACCAATCAACCACCTTCTGTCCCTGTCCAACCTTCTCAGTATAATTCCATTGCTCAGGTCAGTCACAGCTGCACGCTACTTTTCGACTGTTCATTGTCATGTATATCATTACAGCCTTTGGGCGAGTTTGATCATCTACCAGGCGTCGATTCCACTGGCACTTACCCCAATGTGAATTATGTCGATCCCCCCCCTCCGACAAGATGCCCCGGCGCTGGCGGGGAATATTACGACCCACCTTATCTGGCAACAGTGAGTGTTTTTACAGCATTCATGTCTTCTTTATTGACGGTGGCCTTCCCTAAGGGCCCTGCAGCACTTCGAGGGAACCTTGAGGGCCATACTCCCGGGATTACCCAATGTATTCCCTTTACCGCTGGTCCACCTCGGCTCGAGCTGTATGGTCCTCCAATTCCTGTACGTGTTCTCCCTACATATTTCTCCTCGCGTGCACATACAGCTTTTCTTACTGCACCTCTAACTGTAGGATGTGCACAACGACTATCCACCCAGTCAAAAACCTCTTCCTCACAATATAGCGGTGCCGTCTCGAGGAAATTCCACCGGCAGCCTTGTACATCCTAGAGTGTCAGCTACTGAAGACCTTAAAAATATGGCAATTCAATACCTGCACAACCCCGGCTCACATGTCGACAGGTTTCAGATCAGGCGGAGCCGATCAGGTGTTGTTGAGGTGTTAATCTTGCTTGGGATCGACGATACAATGTAGGATTCGGAGCTCCTCGCGCTGTATAGTTTCCGATAATATATTATATTGATTCTTAATGCATTTGATTCGTTCGAGGTTTTGATACGTGATTAACACAAACCTAGTGAATCTCTCAAAGGTGGATCTTTAGTCACTGCCCTTGTTATCAAGGTATGCATCATACGGTATGGGGTGGACAGTCTGCGTCTCTCGGGTTAGATGGCCCGCAAGTACGACGAACAGTCACGAGCCGCTTCTTCTCGACTCCGAGTTCTAACGTGTCGACCTCAGGGTACAGAGTTCCACTCTTCGAAGTCCCCTTGCCCGCCACCTTCAAGTTCCATCAGCACCGTGCCACCAGCTGTTGGTCTGAAACACGAACATTCGTTGATGCTCAGGTTGCAGGACAAGGCCCAGCGGAGAAAATGCCAGTCACTGTACGTGGGAACGGTGGTATTTGGTTTGAAATTCGACGGCGCCGCATAGTGTAGTACATACTCGCTGTTGGCAAGATCACGATCATGATCATGATGGACTCTTGGTCCGTTGACCGTGTGACGATTTCTCGCTCGATTGAATGGGCTGTAATCAACCGAGTCCCCCGCGTTGCCCCGGCAGCCCCGCATGGCTACATAAGTAATGATACTGTGCACCGCCACTTGCCTCCTCCGGGTTCTCCCCCTTGTCCTCCCCTCGGTGCCTGTCTGGAGTCCTCGGTACCGATGATTGCGCCATTCTAGAGGAACCGTGACAGCCCGAGATCCCCACCGGTCCTCTCCTACGTTCTCCTGAGTAAATTGGCCGAGTCCCCATGCACGGCTGTCTCCGGGGTAAAGAAAAGTGCACCGCCACTCGGTGCCGATGATTGCCCCCTTCTAGAAGAACAGTCCGAGATCGCCGGCGTTCATACTCTTCCGCGTCCTCCACTACACTAACTTACTGTATGTCTCGCTTGATTGAACGTCCAATCAACCGAGTCCCCCGCGTATGGCGACTGTACGCCGCCACGGCGCCACATCACTAGGAACCGTGCCCTCTGTACCTGCCGGCGGTGCTTCGGTACCGACGATTGCGGCGTTGCGCCCTCAGGGCTTTTACTGGTGGAGGAAGAACCCGAGGTCCCCGTCTGCAGTGTACTCTTCGTCGTTATCCTCTACTTTGTCCTAGCTCTCATTTTTTGGCCCGAGATTGTTAGGGACCAGGGTTACAGGGTATCGCTTGAGAACGACGGATTTCGCGTAGGTCCGGCAGTCAGACTGGCTTGTATAGGATGAATACTTTCTTGAACAAACCTCTCGACGGCCTTGCGAAGTTGGCTTCACACTAGGCCATCAACGCATGAAGTTTTTCGTGCAGCACCACAGGACCCTCTCGTCGCCATTCGCTTTGATGCAAAGGTTCGAGAACGGTATTCGAAGTCACTTTTTCCACTTTGATGCCCGCTTTTACACAAACGCTCCTCTCCTCACAGAAATGAATGTTCAAGACGTCTTCTCGCACGTTGGGAAACCGTGAGTCTTCCTCAACACTGAGTCAACGGCGGTCTTCATCGAAGCGAGCATCGGTGGTCTCCATCAGCTGGGATTTCGGGTGTTATAGGGGCCCTTGCACGAACAGACGGAAGGATAGCAGCTGTTCTGAGTGCGCTGAAAATCACAGAGCAAAAGACGGCAGTCAATGTCTCGCATCCCTCCGAGCTCGGCGAGGTGAAGGAGCGTCAGATCGTCGCGGGGCGAGTACATTTCGTTGTTTCGTGCCAGAATTCAACAGATCGTACAAAGGTTGCTAGGGAACTCCGAAGATTTGTGGTATGCTGGTCAAAATGACTGCTCCAAGCAATCTTCGAATCCGTGGTAGCATGCAAGAAATTATTTAGGCAGAAGATTTATGAGAGTCTGAGACTTGCCGTAGGGTAGCCTTATTCTGTTCCTAGACTTACATTGACGTATTACCTTTCAATGAAAGCAAGGTCGTGACTGTACTTCGCACTGTAATTTCGTACTGACAATTTGTGGGACGTTCAAATAGGAGTAATTCAACTCGAAGGGCACAATGTTTTCTCGTGATATAGCTCGTTAACAGCCACAGAAAATGGGTATTACCGGGTCGCCTGGTCGCCCGATTGCCTCAAAGTTGAAATGAAAAGGTGGTCGGGATGTGGAATAGCTTGTTCTACTAGTACAGGGAAACGTTGGGCCAAATTGACCTGACCGGGCCTGTATTTCACGACGTCAACGAGGGGTGAGCTTCTACGCCAGCCGACGGAAGACAACGACAAGATGTGGTGATTGGCGGTGTACCGGTAGCTATGATGGAGTCCAGAACCCGCCGCTGCCCCTCCTTCGCATACTCTCTACGCACAGTAGACGATCTAGGACGCGTATCAGTGGGGATGATTCCTACAAGAACATGGGGAAGGGCTACTCTGATGGATTCATCAATTTCCCCCAAGTCCTTTTACTTCATTTCATCTTTGTCTTCGCCAATCTCCAAAGCGATGATGAGTGCAAAATGGCGCTTCCCATCAGGACTCGGGGGTTCGTAACCCGTTACAATGTTCATGTATGCGGAGCGATTAAGTCGACCCACGATGACTTGAATACCGGTATCAACTAGGGGGTCGATCCTGTCCCTGGCTTCAACAACGTTGGCGACCTTTTGCCTGTCGATTTTAAAGCCTTTCACGTAGAGCGTCATGATGGCAACCTTCACAAATATCAGATTAGGCATGCGTACAAAGAACAGTCTTGCCTCGTCACCAACCCCGCGTAAGTTGTATCACTCGGAACGCGTGACTCAACAGCGGAGATAGAAAAGCTGATTCGCTCTGCCTCTCATCTCGTACAAGAAGCCGTGTACGCTCGTCTCTCTCGTCTCGATTCCTCTCTTTCAGGCTTCGTCCACAGCCTAGATCGCAAAGAGGGAAGCTGGGTAGTCTTTGAGACGCATTGGAATACTGCAAGGAATACTGTTCAAATCGTACCGGTAGTCCCAGTGGCACTGTCCCCACAGATGATTGGGTCTATATTTCTTTGAAGGACCTGAGAATCCCCAGAGGGCAATGAAAGTAAGTTCGTCAGCCGTTATACTGTAAGATACTCAAGATAAGAACGACTGATTCATTGTGAACTTGCCGAGACTTCGCTGGGCGCCGAACCACACAATTGCTGACAAACTAGTACAGTAGCTCAGGCTCACGTCATTCGTCCCCACCCATGAATCCACGCCTCAAAACCAAAACAAGATACATGTCGCCACGGAGAATGCGCCAAGCTATATCATGGTATCCTGCACTTCGCCTCGTCATGGCACAGGAGCCCTCCGCATACCTTCGCATGATTCTTGTCCTCGAAACTTCAAAAGCATCTGGTCAGAAAGCGGGATTAACAATGGTAGCATACGGCTCGTACTACTCTCGAGCTCACCGATGGTTGGTACCGCCCGCAAGATGAAGTACTCGCCCGCGCAGCAAGCCGAGGTGTGATTCGTGACGGATGAAAGGTTGCTATGTCGGGTGCATTGGTGTGCTCCAAGTTTTGTATCTCAAGAAAGGGGCTCATCTACTTGATCTAGGGCCCACTTCGCGCGGAGGCATACAACAAAATCGAACCTGACGTTGTGAGCAATGGTACCTATCTCGCACCTTGGCACTCCGAGCTTGGCTTCCAGCCGCGTCCAGCTATAGCGGACCTCATACGCGCTCATCAGACAGGGGATCGTGCTTTGTTTCGAGGAATGCATATATTCATGTTTAGGGTAGAGAAAGAGGGCCGCGCGCAAGATGGGTGGGCAGTGAACTTTTTTGATGAGGGACTATCGGGTCTTGCTTACCTTGGTTCAGCGGAAGCGCGAACTCGAATATGTACCTTCACGGTTACCTTGGGTTTGCTCCGTCTTATCACAGCGACTTTCACCCCTTTCCCGGCTTCTTCCCGTGTTCGTTTCTGCTCTGCGGTCGAGGGTATCTTTACATCATTGGTCTGTCGATGAGGACACCCTGACTATCTGGCTTGGCTTCCCTGCGCAAAGATAAGCTTGGCAGTGACACGCCAACTCCGCAAGATAAGCTACCTTGCAACGTATCTATGTGCCTGCGGCAGGTATATCCATATCACCGTCTTCTCAGAATCACAGAGTGTAAACGCATGCATCGGATCGCTCCGCAGGTATGTCTTCTTTACCTTGGCGTCTTCGAGTTTGTAATGCTTGACTGGTCATAACAGCCGCTACAATGCCTGACCGCAAACTTCTGACCAAACGACGCCTTGCTGTTGCCGTGCATCGCTTCCAAAGCGCAGGAATCTGGTTCGTAATCAACCAGAGTTGGCGGTGTTGCTGGCGGGGAGTTTCTCTTACGTCCAAAGTTGTTTGCAGGTCTTGCCGAATCATCGCACGGCAGAAACAAACGTCCTGACCCGTATTAGCTCCGTTTGTCCCGACCCCGAAAAATGTATATTCACCGCCCAGTGCCCGGGGTCCCGTCTTGGGCTTTTGGTCATTATTCGACCGGACCGACAAACTTCCTTTCGTTGATGCGAACACTTTCGGTCGGCCGCGCTCCCCCCACGTTGACCCAGAACTATTTGTGGGGTGTGATGAGACCGGGTGGATGACTGGGAGTAATTTATCGACAACACTAGGAATTCAAAATGACGAACTTTGGCGGGTAGGGGAAAGCCATATACGGAAACTGGTTTGCCTAATCGAGTTAATTGGCAAGACGTCAACTGATAAAGTGATCAATCTCGATCTAGAACGATCCGAGCAATCGCGGCGTCCTAAGGCCTAAGATCTGGCGTGAGATATGTATAGAAGGCTACGCAACTGCTTTTCTGCTCGTTGCCCCACAAAGTCGCACATCCTCTCAATGGCTCAGGATATGTAAATCCCTATTTCTATACACTTCCATCTTGGACGGGGCAGTACTGCAGTAGTAGGTGCAGCGTCTGAGCAGTGTGCTCCCTCACGGCATCCGTTTGACATCCTTCTTTTATAACCTGATCGCGGTCGTTTCACTTCCCTCGGCTCTTCCTCCCTTGCCCTTTCTTTTTCTCCCTTTCCATCTCCCACCACCGCCACCACCGTCAATGCTTTCCACGTTGCTCCTCGTCCCTCTTCTCGCCACACTTTCCTTTGCGGAAATATCTCAGCGGTCCTTTTCCCCTGGATTTCCTTATGGTTCTCAGCCAGTCCGCGGTGTCAACCTCGGAGGGTGGCTCGTCCTCGAGGTGTGTTGCCATTCGTCTCCTCTGAAATTACCGCGTTTTTTATTCCCACTCACCGCCATCACATAGCCGTGGATAACACCGAGCTTGTTTGATGGCACGGGGAATCCCGCCATCGTAGACGAGTGGACGTTTGCGCAGTTCCAAGACCGCAACGTCGCAAAAACAACGTTGGTGAACCATTGGAACACATGGATTACCGAGGTCGACTTTGAGCTGATCGCAGGAGCTGGGTGCGTCTTTGTCGTGTCGCGCCATTGCTGAACATGGTTGCATCAACTCCTACTTTAGACTCAATCACGTGCGCATCCCAATAGGGTATTGGGCCTACCAAGTTGGACCCGGCGAGCCTTATATCCAAGGGCAACACGAATATCTCCTTAAGGCTATCGGTTGGGCGGGGAACAATGGTCTGAAGGTTATAGTCGATCTCCACGGCGTCCCTGGGAGCCAAAACGGGTATGAATGAGACCTATTTTCATGATATTGACATCTAACTTGCCACCCAGCTTCGATAACTCGGGTCACAAGATGCCGTACCCCCAGTGGCAGTCGAATGCAACCAACGTCAATCGCTCCAATCGTATCCTGAATCTCATCGCTTCTGAGTTCAGCGACAACCCCCATGTTGTCTCGATCATTGCTCCACTTAACGAGTTTGTGTTTCTTGTTTGGTCCGCAATAATATCATGTTGAGACTCTCTAGACCAGCTGGGTTTTTCGGTCAGCAAATTCTCGACGTCACTCGTCAGTATTGGTATGACTCTTATGGAAGCATCCGGTAAATGCCCTCCTCCGATCCGATGTCCAATGATGACGATACGGTAGCCATTCTTTTGTTAAGTTATCCCAGTGGTCAGAAGAGCGGCCAGAGCGACGTAGTCACTCTCATACACGATGCATTTCAACCTCTCAGCTACTGGAATAACTTTATGCCACGTGGGAAATTTGTTGGCGTCGCCATTGACACACATATCTACCAGATGTTCACGAACCAGGTGGGTTCACAGTCTACCCCTTGGACATACCTAATCAATAGCATTTTCGTGGTCACCTCACCTCAGGCCGTGTCGCTCGACGATGCGGGGCATATCGACTCCGCATGCGGAAACGCGGGACCACTGTCTGAATTCAATGAAAATCAACTATGGACGATTGTCGGCGAGTGGACACCAGCAATGACAGACTGCGCTAAATACCTCAATGGCCGTGGCGTTGGCGCACGGTATGACGGGTCCATTAGTTCGGGCGCTCCACGCTACGGGAGTTGTGTCGGAAAGACAGGCAAAGGTTCAACATTCAGTCCAGGATATAGGGACTTTTTGCGGAAAGTATGGGAAGCCCAGGTGAGCCCCCAGATATACATATATCTTTTGTTCTTGGGGCGCAGTGTTAATCACGATGTCTGCTTTCAAAGGTCATTACGTTTGAGAAAGCGAGTGGCTGGGTCCAGTGGACTTGGAAGGCAGAACAGGCAGACGAATGGTCATATTCCGCTGGCCTACAGTTTGGTTGGATTCCGCAAGTCCCTACCGACCACAAATACCCTAACATCTGTGGCTAATGGCCATTCGGCTGTTTCTTACGAGCAACTTTCTGGATCTTTAATGAACAGATATCACGTAGTTCACACTTGTTTAAAGGACAGTGTCGGTACTCTCTTTCACAATCGGACAGTACAAGCAATACAACATTACATTCATGACAAGCGTGACAATTGACAAACTTCTTTCGTATACGGGTATTATCTTGGGAAAATGCTCAGTGCAATACATAAGAAATATAATATGCGAGTGGTATACAATGCTGAACCAGCAGAACAGTAGATGCGAGAAGGCCAAGCAAACAGCGGCCGTACGACGACTCAATGGCGAGCTATCTTCAGCGTGAAGAAGTGGCGCGCGCGACGGAACAGCACGCGTATGCGTGACGACGACGATCCACGAACCGCCGCCGGCTTCTTACTGTTACCGCGGCGGGGCAGCGGGCGGCTAGGGATAAACATGATAGCATCGACGACGTCCCAATCGACGCACGACTCATCAAGCCTGCCGAGCGGAAGTCCAAGAGCGTAGAAAATGGCGCGCGTCGTCGGCGTGCAGTCAGCGGGGAGCACCTGCGGCGCGCAGAGCATCATCATCGACATCGGCCATCCTTCTCCCTCCTCCAAGCCATCACGGTGCTTCAAGTTGGATGACGGTGGTCGTGGGGTATGGGTATGAGTATGGGTATGGGAGCTACGGGAATTCCACCAGGTTTCGCAGGCGAGGAGTTGGATGGCGCAGAGGGGGCAGTTCGAACTCGTTATGGGTACGAAGGGCCGTAGAGTATGGGCGCAGTATTGTGGGAGGTAGGGTATGCGCATGCGTCGCGTGGTGTTGTTGTTTCTGCTAGTGGGATGGTGGCGGGGCGCGCGCGCTACTTGGGCATAGTAGGATGCGCGCGTGAAGGGGTTTGGTGGGTCTGTTTGGGGGTGGATGGGTGAGCGAGGGGTGATGGGCGAGGCGAGGGTCAGGGCGAAGCTTGGGAGGGACGGGCAACTACCGCCTTCCACCACCACCTCCTTCTCCGAAGGTGCTTGCTGCTGCTCGGTGGTGATAGTAGTGAGAGCGGCGGAGGGAGAGGGGATGACGAGGTGGAGGGTTGGCGCGAGTCGTCGTCCTCCTCGCGTCCGCGCCTTGCGGAACTCATGCGCCGTGACGCGGTCGCCGGAGGCTCTGATGAGGCCCGAGGAGAAGACGACGCCGGAATCGCGGTCTGCGAAGACGAGGGGAGAGGGTTGAGACGTACGGGTGGTGACAGGGGTGTGTTGTCCTTCTTGGGTTGTTGTTGTTGTGCCAGTGCGCGGGCATGGCGTAGTAGAAGTAGTACATGGACGGGGAGATTCGGACGCACACTGTAATGAAGCGGATGATATGGGTACGTTGAGACTCACTAGAGGAGGTGGACGCAGACGGTGGACTCACACTATTGTTCAAGGATATGTTCAAATGAGGTTCTAGGGAGGCCTCCAAGCGGTACTGTAGAGTGGCGTCGTCGCGATTGTATATGAGGCGGAGGTCAGCCTCGGTTTGCACAACATCGGAATATTTCCCGTTTATTCTTGCATTTATTTGCATTTGCACTTCAGACGGATAATTCATGACCATGGGGTAGTAATTCAAGAAATGCTTTGGCTTTGCGTCTCAAGTACCGTAAAACCCATGGCTTTATGTACCTTTCGATATCAGGGGCTCCGAGGCCTTTTTTCATTTCACATGGCTCGGATGGCCAGTGGCGTTGTCGCGGAGAGAACGGAACCCGAGTTCCCGGGTTCCCACCGAGTGTTCACGCTTGGCGCAAGCGCAACTGGCAGAACACCGCCGACAGACAGGTAGCGAAAGGGGACTCGGAGATCGGCATACTCGACCTAGGGGTATAAAACTAAATTAAATGCGCTCCCTAACTACGCTCCTTAACCACAGATGTTCGGGTATTGGCGCGAGGTAGGATCCTTAGGGATCCAGCCGTAATTCAGCCCGGCCATATAGGACCACTCGTCCGCCTGCTCCGTTCTCCACGTCCACATGACCCACCCACTCGCCTTCTCGAACGATATCACCTGCGCCTCCCACATCTGCCTCAAAAACGTCTTGTAGCCCGTGCTGAACGTCGCGCCGGACCCAGTCAGTCCCGTGCAGTTGCCGACTCGGGAGGACCCAGCGTGCGTCCCGTCGTAGCGCGCGCCGATGCCCCGTCCGTTGAAGTACTTGGCGCAGTCCGTCATCGCGGGCGTCCACTCCCCGACGATGGTCCATAGCTGGTTGTCGTTAAACTCCTGGAGGCCGCTGCCCTGGCCACACGCGGTGGCTATGTGTTGCGAGTCATTTTGCGCTACGCCCTAGTAGCAGATTGTCATATGTCCCGATGCGATCTTGGGACACCATCAAGGGACTCACTGCGTTGGAGAGTATCTGGTAGATGTGGGTGTCAAGGGCCACCCCTTCGAAATCTGGCGGGAGCTCCCATCCATTCCAGAAACCAAGGGATTGGAAGGCATCATGGATCAATTCCAGCGTATTCGAAGACGCTGCCCTGATGTTCGTGTATGAATCCAGATAGTATTGGCGCACGGGCTTGAGCACGACTTGTCCAAAATATCCGGCAGGCCTATAAAAGTTTGGGTTAGTCATAAGACCCTCGAGGTGCAGAAGCAGATCCTGGACACACTCATTCATTGGTTCAATGGCACCCACTGTCTCATACTGGGGACCAAATTCATCCGCAATCATCCGAAGAATATTGTTCGTACGATTAATGTTGGTCTGATTTGTTGGCCACCCCGGGAAAGACAGTCGGTGACCCGAGTTATCGAATCTACATAGCATGATGCCGTTTCAGCCACACTCTTGACGCGTTGCCTCGAAAGAAAGAATATGCTCTTACCCATTTTGGCTGCCAGGTACCCCGTGCAAGTCGAGGATAAGCTTTAGACCATTATCACTAGCCCAAGTCACGGCGTTGCGGAGGTAAGGGAGTTGTCCCTGGATGTACGGTTCACCAGGGCCGACCTCCCATGCCCAATACCCGATGGGCAGCCTCACGTGATTTAACCTGACAACTCGTCAACGCGTCAACAACCGCGAAGATTGATGGACTCGCCCGCCGTACATACCCGGCGGCGGCGATGGCGACAAAGTCTGCCTCGGTTATCCATGAGTCCCAATGAGCCTTGAGTGTCGTTTCCGCGACAGTTCGATCTTGCAACTGCCCAAACGTCCACTCATCAACAATATTCGTGTTATTCGTGTTGTCGAATAGGCTCGGAGTAATCCAGGGCTAGAGATGACCAAATCCGAGTCAAGACACGTTCAAAAAATAGACATGCGCGCAAAAGGAGCATGCGTACCTCGATCACGAGCCATCCGCCAAGGCTAACACCGCGGACTTTCTGTGTTCCATACTGGAAGCTGGGGCTGAACGCGAAAACGGCAACAGGAAGACAAGCAAGGAGAGTAGAGGCAAAAGCAAGCATCGTACTTAAGATGCGAACGAGTGGACGCACACAAGCACGACCTAGTAGGTTTCATGCATGCCCGTCTTAAATACTGTCGCCACTGCGTGTCCGAGGCCGAAATGGCTCGACATTGGAGCTATGCCACGCGATCATGCGATTGTGACGAAAGCTTCTCGCGCCTCCTCATCAACTCCCTCAGTAGGCCGATATGCCTCGGGTTTGTTTGCACGTACCAACGTGCAGCACATGTAAAGCGTTTTCAGGTCTCCGCGGCTGCCCAAAGGTATAGCATGCTAGAGAGAGAAGTGTCGGTGATTGCATAAAAGAGCAGCATCTTTGTGGCGGGATGAAAAAGGTAACCGAACATCTGTCTCTTCCCGCACGTGGAAACGGAAGATCAGTCCAGTAAGAAGCTACTCTGTACCATACGATGTTATTGCAAGCAAATAACTTACCGGTACTCACGGGCACTGGTTCTTAAAATTTTGATATTCGAAGGTTATCTCGCTTCTCTTTACTTTCCATCTGATTTTCTACGCTGATAAATTGGGTGTGGCTTCTTGGACGGCAACTCAACTCAGATAACACAAGTAGCGGGCTAATTCGTCAGGACGTCTCCCAGCCTCGACGCAAGAATCATCACCAATCCCGAGAACGTGTCGAGGTACCAATAGAATGTGGGAGCAGCTCCACTTTGTGTATCGTTTGATCCTCACCTGATGCATGAGTATATATCAACATGTGCAAAGTTACGTTTTTTACCCGATAATACGCCGCCTTCCAAGGAAGCGTCCTGGGATAAATATTTGATCACGTTGAATAATGGAACGATGATCCATGGAGTCGGAACATGCATTTCATGGACAGGCCAAAAAAAACGTCATCGCAGAGTAAAGGCATATCCATGACGATGCCTAGGTTCCTCCGGATTGGGTTTAATGAGTCTATTGACAGGAGAATGGATTGAAATGAAGGAATAAAGTACAAAATTCTGGGTGAAGCAAGGTTCCCAAGCAATGAGTGAGAAGTCATGCGTGGCGACGTTTGCGAGGTCTGTTACTGAGGGGTGTTGTTGACAAGGGTAGAGACAGCGCCCTCAGGCGGACGCGTAGCTTGCTTAGAACCACTTTTGACCAGGAAATGGCCTGGTCGAGAGGTACAAGTTTGAAGCTTGCCACAGGTGGAGCCTCAAATGCCAAAGACCTCGATCGTCGATATCGCCCTCGTCATTTCGAGCACCAGTACTCTCATCCCGTCCATTCTCAAGTCCCAAGCCGACGCCCGAAGGACACGTCACCCCAACGCCCAGAGAAGCGAGCACTGCACGAGTGCGCATCGTACTCTGAGCCGGACGCAAGAATGGCTCACGCAACGCTGCCCGTGCTCCACGCGTCGGCGTTCTGAAACCATACGCGACACGCGAGAAGCTGCATCTCACAGGCACGACAGCTTACCGCCTTGCCCGTGATTGCACTGTGGAGCGTTGGTGCATGGTCTTTTGGAGCAGCAGCTTCGGC
>WTXL01000385.1:0-17331 GCA_022376525.1 Russula vinacea
AAAGTCGAAATCGAAGTTGCCTTATCCTTCAAGTCATATCTGAGCCTTTTAAGCCACATCGGGCGCTAGCTGCCAACTGTCATCTCCAGCGCTAATTAACCGGGACTTCAGGTACACCGTCAATTCAACTACAACTGCAGCCCTGACTTTTCACTGGAGTCCTCAGATGAGACCCGATAACCTTCCAGTGATAAACTTCGGAGGTCCTTGCCATCCAAACGCGGGAGAACTGCAGCGCGTACTCGATCTGCGCGCTTGATCGATCGTCGAGCACATCCCTCACACCGGGTTCAGTAACTCACAGCCCATATATAGGCGAAATAGCGAAAGTCTCGACCACGTCACATCAGGATCAAGAAGGACCCATTACATATTGGGAGAACACACGATGGTTGGCTTGGAAATGCCCGATATAAAATGCTGCGTGGTAGTTGGGCGACGAGGACATGGACAACGGTGCAAGTACGCCTTCCTTCTTCGCTCCGATCTCACCGATCCCTTGCCCTTCCGCACAGACCATCCAAGGCATCGTGAACATGCACCCAGCAACTGGCGCGTGACGCACATCACTAGTGGTTAGGGCAGACTCTCGGCAACTGCGAGAGCGTCGTTATCAGCTCGGGAGTGCCGAGTTGAAGAGGGAAAGTCAAAATGCTGGGAGAATGTGGGCACGGATAGGAGCGATTCGAACACAATACAATTCCTGGCTCTTTTCGAGCCCTATTTAAGTTTTGTTACACTGTACACTACAAGACTCAGACAATATAAATATCGTACATATATCAAATATCGCTAGACAATACTGAGACATTTTAAATCAAATACCACATCACCAAAAAAGAAGGTAGCAACATAGACTAAATTAGTCTACATAGACAGATTTGCAAAAAGGCAGCCCCCCTTATATATAGTGCAATGTAGCTGCCACTAGATGGTATATAAGCTATGTAGAGCAACATTAGCATCAGTAGTAATAATGTCACATGATGTAATAGATAGCAGTAATAATATCATGTAATGTAATCTATAGTAATAATAATGTCATGCAATGTAATATACAGTAATAATAATGTAATGCAATGTAATATACAGTAATAATAATGTTATGCAATGTAATATACAGTAATAATAATGTCATTTAATGTAATATACAATCACATTATATTTTAGAAAAGATTCAAAACACAATTCTAAATGCAAACACAAGACAGTTATTTTCAGTTAACTTTTATTTTATTAGACCTAACCCTAATACCAATACTACTGCACTATGCTAATACAAGGCTACTAAAATATTTCATAGTACAAGACATCATTAAATTAACTATATAGTATGGGAGTTATCATATCCACAACACAGACAACACGAATTAGGTATAGGTACAATAGGTAGAGTCGTAAGAGTCGTCATAGATAAATCCGGGTGGGGTAGACAAGGGGAGACTTTATATAAATCGGAGCTGCGCACAGACCATTTGGCTTTGTTTACGAAGCCAGGACACACAACTAAAGTTGACATATCGAAAATTACGACTAAGTCGAGCAACCACTGCCTTTGCCCAGCCGTCCCCTCGACTTGATTTTTTTTCTTGCCGCCAACACGCTCCCTCACGGTGAGTCCTTTTTGGTTTCCTTGCCACTCATCACATCTTCTGCTGTTTCGTTGCCTGCTGCCTCCCATCACCCTCACTGCTGCCCCTCCCTTGCCTCTACGATGGCCTTCGGCCACCTATTCTACCCCTGCACCTTAAACACGAGTGGGGTGGGCGTCTCACTGGCACCACCACCACTGCCACCAGGTAAGCATATCTATCTATACGCTGGTGCTGTCAACTCACGCCATCTCCCTCGCTGCCTGCGACTGTCGTCCTGCAGGACCCTCACACCCAGAATCAGGGTCCAGGTAGATCATCAACTCGAAGTACACTACATGTTTTATCTTATAGGACACAACTCCCCTTCTCCCTGCCTGCGGGCCCGGTCGCCCCCTTATAACCGTCATGACGGTCGACAACAGTCCACCGCGCTATCAGGAGTGTCTTTCTGACACATCACGACAACCACACCACCACGGTTGTGCTGAGAGCCCTCCTCAGAGGCTTCGTGGTCCCAACAGACTAGATTGACGCAATACACCACCCGACTTACCCCAGCGCCGTCCTCGGGGCATTTCTGATGTACACGATCCGGACTACGCGTCCCTATCGTTATGGTGTGGCCTTCATCATGGCCCTGCGATCGCTGCCACCCCTCCCTTGCCTCAAATGCGAGGGTTCTCCATATTCTAGCCTCGCACACCCTATGCGTGCAGGACCGTCCCTATCGCCAGTATCACCTCTCGTCCATTTTTCTCTAGCACCACCCCCTGTGTCTGCGTCTGCTACACCCTCCATTCACCATCCCGTTTTCTTTTTTATTCGCCATTATTGCCTTACTGACACTTTTTTTGGAACACCACGCCCGTCCTGCGCTCCCTCCGCATTCCTCCATCTTTGGTTTTTTTTCCGTGGCCCTGTATTCATAAGTGCGTCTTTTTTTGTTTTTGTTGTTTCCCTTTGCTCACTCTCGTTTCCGAGCACCCTCTGCATTCGTTGTCCCATCCCCCCTGTGCTGGCTGCTCCTGTGCGCCAACGGAATTTTATGAGCATGAGCGATGATGAGGACGAGGCCAGAGACGATGAAGATGTGTGGTCAAGGTGTGTCCCGCCCATCTGACCGTTTATAATGTAACACCTGACTCCCAATCTAAGGACACAGGAGTGCGTGCATTCGTGACCATGCACCCTCAACGCGGCAATGCCCACGCCTTCGACCACACCCTCGATACCCACAAGCCCTCGACATCCACATGCTTTCGACACCCACACGCCCTCAGGACGCTCGTTCGAGTGTTCAACGCACATGTACATGTTTGTGGGTTCAACCCATGCACACGTTCGAGTACACATGTCTGAGGCGCATTCAAGGGTTCAACATACGCACATCCGAGGCTTCAACACACACGCGTTCTAGGGTCAACATGCGCACATTCAGTTTGAGGGTTCAACGCATGCACCTTTGCGTTCAAGGCGCGCGCCTCCGCATTTCATGCACATGCCTTCGCGTTTGACACGCTCTTCAATGCATGCGCGAACATTCTTGACATACTTATTGTAGTAGTACATATAAATAGATTTGTACCTAGTTTATTTATTTTTGCCATTATAAGGGTCTGGTTCAAGATTCGGAAAAATCTTGAAAGAACCACATACTAAAGAAACATAGTGACATAAAGCCTACATAGACATACTAGAGAAACAATGTAACATAGTGACACATAGAACATACCAAAGAATATAGACTCCACCCAATGATATATAAGCTACAGAGTGCCCAGTGTGAGCTATATTGTTGTCCAACCAGTTACAGAATGCTACCTAAGCAATACTGCTGTCCAATTAGCTATAGAGTGCAATCTGAGTAATATAGACATACAATTAGCTATGTATGGCATTTTATGCCACATATCATTGGCTGAGTGCAAATCACCTGAACCCTTTTTGGTGATGTCAACAAGGTCACAGCGGTGCAGATTAAGGTATATGGCGTAATACGAGGTGATATGTGGGATAGAGAGAAAGGAAGGGTAGCTGACCCATTCAAGCCTACATTTCCAGTAGTCAAAGTTTCACCATCCAGTGATACGGTCACTTGCAATTCACTATCTTGAGACATCGTGTTAAGAGGCTGAGCTCCCGCGATTGCTTGGCTCCGCACGAGAGCATCAACAAGAATCACACTAGATGGCGTATCGAGGTCATCTGGGAGAAAAGGAGTTTGGGCAGGGTTGCATCTTAGAGCCAATTGAGGTGATGTAGCCACTGGCAAAGGAAATTGGCCAACAGGGGGAACAACAGGTATACCTTGCTCGTAAACTTTGCCACACCTGGTATGCTCCAAACTGTACAAGAGTTACTCGCTTTGAAGGGGGAAAAGGGCGTACCACATCTGTGCAAATACCAAAGGGAGGAACGGAACCCACAAAGACAACAGCATGCGGTGCTGCATCAGTATTTTCACACATTTCTTTTCGGGGCTTTTTAGTGCTTGTACAAGCAAAACAAGCCCGAAAAGATGAAAAGCGACAAGACAAACCAGCCAGGTCGAATTTCCGACAAGTTCAATTCCGTTTTGCCGCAACAAGATGCAACAAGTTGACAAGGTGATAAGTCAGACTTAATTGATAGTAAAACTATTCATTAAAATAAATATAAATTGTAAATTATGGAACAATTCACAATTGCGATTCACGCCGAAAATGGCTGTATTGCAAATAGCCATGCGTCGCAACAAGTGCTCACGTGAACGTTACGACCATAGATTAGATTTGTATATTTTAGATAGCAATCGATCAAAGCACAACGCTTGCCTACTGGTACGACGATGTGAACCAAACCACACAACGCAGGGCAGTATGAACGTGTGAAGGGTGAGAATCAGATAAGAATCATAAGAGCAGGGAAACCAAATGAAAGCTGATAGAAACGAAGGTGGTGTTGAGACGACAACGCTTCGTTAATGGTATGGTACGACACAATGTGAACCAAACCACAGAACGCAGGGGGGTATAAATGTGTAAATCAGCAGATGAGAATCAGGCAAGGACCGTGAAATTGAATGAAAGCTGATAGAAATGAAGGTCATGTTGAGACGACGACAAATTCGCAATTGCGTGCATGTGCTCAAGAAACCTACAGACAAGCGTCATGATTAGTTTAATGAATATCAGGGTAGCGTAAACATACAAATCTAGTCACTGCTTGCGACGTAGAGGATGCGACGTTTCTGTTGCATAGATGCCGCATTCGGGCTTGGGCGCTGATCTTCGACAACATTTTGGGCCTGACCAACAATCTCCATGATCTTCGACCAACGTCGGTCGCTCAGGGCCTTGGCATTAGCCCCGTAGTCGTCAATCATGTGGCCAACCATCTCACGTGAGAATTGGCCGACATTGACGCGTTCACCAGTGTGATACATCTTGAAGGCACGTTCAATCTGAAATGATAACAGTGAGTCAGGCCAGAAAACTAAGAGAGCAGGTGTCCGTACGCCTGCAGCTGCCATGGCAAGAGCCCCAGTAAGGCGGCCATAATCGTAGCAAGAGCCATCACACCATTTGAAGAAGGGCGAAACAAGATCAATCACAAACACTGATTCGAATAGATTGTCCGGGCGCTGAAGCAGCGTTCATCAGAAATAATTCGTAGCGGGAATGAAACCTATCTTACAACATAAGCGGGATGGTCTTCGGGAACGACACAGTCCATGGGTGTCGGTGCTCCCCAGACTGAAGGGCCGTCGCTTCTGGTGGCCCATGCTGCGTACATTGCAATTTCTTTCGGCTGTCCAGCAAACTTTTGGGAGCCGAAAAAACTGGTAACGATTTTCAAAGCCTCACGGCCAAAATAGGTACGTTTCTCATTTAAGCGGTCCTTGGCCTAATAGAGAATTAGTTGTTTACCGACTTGCGAGAGGCCCGTACGAACCATGGAATATATCTTGTCATTGGGTGTAATAATGAATCCTGATTTCGGGTATACAATCTCAAGGATGACTTGGAGCGTTATGAGGAAGGTTGAGCCGTCCTCATAAAGTTGCCAGGGGTTCGTGGCAGATCCCAAGCAAGCATAGAGAGTGGGGAGAAAAAATGTGCACCATTTCTGCTTCGCGAACATGGGTAAGCCATCAGTCTCGTAAGGGATACTCTGCTTGCTGCTAGGCAGCGATTCTGCAAATAGGGCCTCGGATTTCACTTTCAAGGATCTGGTCTTCGACCTGGGTGCTCTGGAGGGTGCGGCATTAACACAACGGTTAATGGCTGGAGGTCCTGTCGCCTCATGGTCACCATCGCCATCATTGCCGTCCGCGACAACCAACACAAACTGAAAGTTACTAATTAGTGCAAAGCGTACAAAGGAATGTACTCGTAACTCACTGAATTCGCACGGTTCTTGACACTTAAAGCGTCGGAAGTTGGTTGGATTGAAAATGCGTCGTCATCCTCGAGGCCGCCCAATACCTGCTTATCGGATAAATCCATGGCGGCCTTTTGACCCCAGCCTGGTACCAGTCCAGAAGGGAATGACGCGCTGTCGTACCGTAACCATCAGGCACATCAGAAAGGAGAGAAGATTCGGGAATACCTCTTTTTCATTGACGCTCTCTTTTTCCCTTTAATGAGGGCCATTTTCGCAACATCTACTGCTGCCCGTGTCTCACCCTTTGAGGGTCTTTTCTTCCTCTGCAAAAACTATCAGCATCCGTCATCACAGCACCAGGAACTCAACATACCGCAATCTTTGCAGGGGCCTTGAGAGCCACTACCTCATCGACGTCTGTATCACCATCAGACTCTGAGCTAGTGAACTCCTCAATGGGATCGGCCATCTCGACGTCGCTATCGACGACAGCAAGGGTCCTAACGACATTCCGATCTGCATCCTCATCGAACAAAGCCTGCCCAAGCTCCAGTTCAGCAAGAATCTCGATCTCTCTCAGCTTCAGTGCCTCTAAACCACGTTGCAGAGATGCTTTGCGCTGTTTCTCTGCTGTAACCTGAGACGAGGTACGCCTTGTGCTTGGTTGGTCGGGGGCGCCTGGGTTGATAACACGATTGCTTCGTACAGGACGAGGCGACCGTAATGGGACTTGAATGCCCCCCCGCTTTTGAGATTGTGATGAGGCACCATTCTTGTCGATGTCGTTTGCCTTCGCTTTCTTTGCGGGGTGTTGTGTCTCGTCCGAGTCACTGGAGACGGCTACTTCTGCTGATAGCGGCACTGTGTCACCACTGGAAATGGTAATTGTGAACAAGGACGTACCTTCTGGCGATGGCAACGCTGGTTGTGGCAGACTAAGGGGAGAGGTCGGAGGCGGTAGTTTTTTCACTGGTCGGGCTCGCTTTCTTGGCGGTGGGCGAGGAGGAGGAATGGTAGATGATACCTGCTTGGAGACGTCGCTAGCAGCATATGTTCGAGTGAGACCACGCCGGTTGGAGCGCATTGTGATGTCGGGGGACCGATGAACAGTGATTACGAGGATTGGTAAAGAGACGGAGTAGAAATGAGGGTGAATAGAATGAGATGTTTGGATAAATGACTGGATGTCTTGAGAAAAGGAAATGTAGGCCAGTAAGGCGACATGAAGACCTTAGACGACTACATGTAAGTTACGCTCTGTACCGCCGTGCGGCGGTGTCTTGGGTGTCTTAGTCACATGCGTGACAGGTACAGTACGTTGGAGTTACCAAGGGAGTTACGTTGGACCGCTGTTCGCACGTTTTGGTGGCGTGCCCTTCCTCCCCATGTACTGTATTCTAATTTTCAGTTTCTTTTGGGGTCTGGCACGGGATCCTTGTCTCGGCAGCCATTGCTGCACCCATCGGGGCCTGGCTCTTGTCCCTGCACTTGCGCGGCTGCCCAAAACATCGCATATACTGGAGACACGCCGCACACCCGAGTAATTGCTCCCAGTCGTGAGATCATGTTTTACTACCTATAGACACCATTCCCGATCTGAATCCCCAGCCGTTGCAGTATTTTTCTCGGCGACTAGCACTTGTTTCGGTGCTATCGCAGCCCTCGCATGCTGTTGATGACACGGCGATCTCCACCAAAACCATCATCTCTCCTAGCGCAAGGTCACGTTCTACCACCTTTCTCCCACCTATGGACACTATTCCCGATCATCCTAATTTTTGGGGTCTAGCACAGGATCCTTGTTTCAGCAGCCGTTGCTGCACGCACTTGTCTCGGCACCCGCGTGCTGTTGATGACGCAGCGATTTCCAAACCATCGTCTATCTGGGAGATTTGCAGGTAATTGCTCCTAGTTGCCAGGTCGCGTTCTACCACCTATAGACACCGTTCCCGATCTTTTCTGATTTTTGGGGTCTAGCACGGACAGCAGCCTGCACTCCAGGCCCAGCCAGCACTTGTTTTCGGCACACGCGCGCTGTCAGTGATGTAGCGATTTTCAAACCATCGTCTATCTGACTCGCGGGTAAATACTCCTAGTCGCAAGGTCACGTTCTATCCCCTATAGACACCGTTCCCGATCTTTCTAATTTTTGGGGTCTAGCACGGGATCCTTGTTTCAGCAGCCGTTGCTGCACTCCAGGCCCAGCACTTGTTTCAGCACTCGCGCGCTGTCGGTGATGTGGCGATTTTCAAACCATCGTCTATCTTGGAGACTCGCGGAGACTCACGGGCAACTACTCTAGTCGCAAGGTCATGTTCTACCCCCTATAGACACCGTTCCCGATCTTTCTAATTTTTGGGGTCTAGCACGGGATACTTGTCTCAGCAGCCATTGCTGCGCTCCAGTTGAGGCCTAGTACTTGTCTTTGGCACTTGCGCGCTGTTGGTGATGCGGCAATCTCCAAACCATCGTCTATCCTGGAGACTCGCGTGTGATTGCTCCTAGTCACAAGGCCGCGTTCTACTACTTGTGGACGCCATTCACGATCTCTCTGAATATTTTTTTTTGGGTTCAGCATGGAATCTCTGTCTCTGCAGCCGTAGCTGCGCTCCCATTTAGCCCTATCACTCGTCTGGGCAGCCACTGCAATGCCTCCGTCGGGGCCTAGCACTTGTCTCTGCACATGCGCGCTGTTGGTGATACGGCGATTTCCCGGAGACTGGCGTGTAATTGTTCCTAGTTGTAAAGGTCACATTGTACCTATGGACACTGTTTCTGACATTTCTGACAGTTCTGATTTCCAGTCTCTTGGGGTCTTAGATGGGGTCGGCGCCGTCGCTGCACCCGTGCTGTTGATGATGCGACAATCTTTATCGTTTATCTAAGCGTGAGGTCACGTTCTACCACCTTTCTCCCACCTATGGACACCATTCCTGACCTGTCACTTTTGGGGTCTAGGACGGGATCCTTGTCTCAACAGTCGTGCCTGCGCTCTAGTCAAGGCCTGCAGTGCTCCTGTTGGGACTAGCACTTGTCTCGGCGCTGTCACTGCACTCGCACGCTATTGATGACGCGGTGATCTCTATCGTCTATCTGAGCGCACTGTTACGTTCTACCGCCTTTCTCCCACCTATGGACATTACCGTGCCAGACACATACAGGGACAAAATCCATTAGGGTGATTTGCAGTCGAATTGGTAAGTTTTCGTGACGTTCTCATTTGTGTATAGCATCCAGACCTGACCTGTGTTATTTCCGGAGAGGTTTTGTACACCAGCTATTTCAGAACGCGAGATGGAGAATAGTCCGATTTCTGTCGGCATGCTATTCGAACCAGGAAGGTGAATATAATAAGTCCAATTTCCACGTTGGACAAGATTGAAACCATCCTGCAGAGCGCCATACACTGATCGCAAGTAAAGGAAGTGCGCAAACATGTGGCGGCTGTCGGCAGCAGGATCGAAGCGATACGATTCAAAGAATTCCAGTTATCCATACGACCAAGCGGAGACTTGTTAGTGGGGTATTGAAATACTGGTCAGAACCAGGATGGTGGCGCTGCCACCATTCCTGTCTCTTTTAGGGTTTAGGACGGGATCCTTGTCTCGGCAGTCATGCCTGCGCTCTAGCTAAGGCCTGCAGTGCTCCTATTGGGGACTAGCACTTGTCTCGGCGCTGTTGCTGCACTCGCATGCTATTGATGATGCGGCGATCTCTGTCATCTATCTGAGCGCCTTTCTCCCACCTATGGACATTACCGTGCCAGACGCATACGGGGACAAAATCCATTAGGGTGATTTGCAGTTGAATTGGTAAGTTTTCGTGACGTTCTCATTTGTGTATAGCATCCAGACCTGACCTGTGTTATTTCCGGGGAGGTTTTATACACCAACTATTTCAGAACACGAGATGGAGAATAATCTGATTTCTGTCGGCATGTCATTCGAATCAGGAAGTTGGATATAATAAGTCCAATTTCCACGTTGGACAAGATTGAACCATCCTGCCGAGCGCCATACGCTGATCGCAAGTAAAGGAAGTGCGCAAACATGTGGCGGCTGTCAGCAGTGGGATCGAAGTGATCTATAGAATTCCAGTTATCCATACAACCAAGCAGAGACATGTCCAGTGGGATATTGAAATACTGGCCAGAAACGAAGATGGTGGCGCCGCCATCATTCCTGTCTCTTTTGGGGTCTAGGACGGGATCCTTGTCTTGGCAGCCGTGCCTGCGCTCCTGTCAAGGCCTCCAGTACTTTCTTTTTCCATTTTCTCTCTTTCCATGTAGTAGCCACAGCTGACGGCAGCTGGCACGGTGGCGTATTTCCGCAGGGCCTCTCCAGGGAAACGTCTCCCTCTTGGCTCCAACTTTCCTGTCGAGGGTATCAACCCACTCCTGGGTTTCTATGCGGCTGTCGCGCGGTGCAGCCCCGATGGCATGTCTCCATATGGCCCGGTGGGTGGTGCGTGTCTGTCTTTCCCTTCATTCCGCCTGCCGTACATCATCACCATCTTGCATTTGCGTAACTCTGCCTTGTGCACTCTCATTCCGGTTACGCGAGAGCACATGCGCCCCGTGCAAATGCTAATTTCGATCACAGCGCCCTCCCTCCGTATGCTTATTATGGGCCTCTATTACACACAGGTACCCAGAGGAGGCGCTGACGCGCACGCAGGCTCTATGGGGCGCAACGCGGCATACACGGCATTCGCTGAGGACACGCGTGGACGGCTCGCGTCGGGTTCGCAGTCCTCCTGTTGGGGACTAGCACTTGTCTCAGTGCCGTCGCTGCACTTGCACGCTATTGATGACGCGGCAATCTCTATCGTCTAGTATCTGGGCGTGAGGTTATGTTCTACCACCTTTCTCCCACTTATGGACACCATTCCTGACATTTCTGATTCCAGTCTCTTTTGGGGTCTAAGACAAGATCCTTGTCTCAACAGCCATCGCTGCAATTCCATGCTGTTGTGCATCCTGGAGGCGTCGTACAGGTAATGCCAGTTGCTTATTATGGCAAACAACATTCATGGCGGACCTCAGTGAGGAATTTGAAAGACGCGGACCCAGATTGGGCTTTGGTCTGGTGTCATCGTCGAAGAAGGTTCGTCTGTTACTGTGCCCAGTGGACCGACACTCTGGCATGAGGAAGCATAGATAGCTAGTAGTCTAATTACCACAGTTCCTTAATAAACACATTGTTTTGAGTCTTTTGACCTTCTCCCGTCTGAATGCTACGTGTGACAGGTACGATACATCAGGTTCCTACAGTGCGTGACCCGTGTTTGTTGATCCGTGTGGTTGTCATGTTTGTTTTGAACCTTGTGTTTTCGATGTCGCAAGTCCGGACTCCGCAGACCGTGCAACCTGCTACTCTCTGCTATGGCGAATCTGTTTGTTCAATCACGCTCTTCGTTTTCATGTCCCAGCTGTTCTTTGGTTTGCAAGTCAAGTCACGGACTTACACAGCACCAACAGACTGTCCATCGTCAATTTACACCTGCTTCTGATGATGATGATAGTCAATCATTTACAACACAAACCCATCCCTCTTAAACGGTGCGGTACATCTCATTGTCCGTTATATCTGGCTATGGCTAACATTCGTCTTCAAAGCTACACCTTGTGACCGGAACGGCAACTATCTGCCACCATTTTCTCCTCCTCCCCTACGCGAAGACATCCCGCCACCAGATTCTTGGATGCCGTTCAAATCCAGGGCAGACTTCGACTTCTCATATTATCATTTCGTTGAGGTTCAGAGTTCGGTTTCTGACATCGATAAAGCCCTCGATATTTGGGCGGCTTCTGTGATGAAATTCGGAGGCGATGCCACATGGAAGAACGCCGCTCAACTGTACGAGACTATTGATACTATTCAGCACGGTGATTCCCCATGGAAGAGCTATCATATTCAATATCAAGGCCCACGACCAGCTGGTATCCCCCCGAAATGGATGACAGAGACGTATTTGCTCTGCGCAAGAGACTCACGACAAGTACTACAACATCAATTGGCCAGCACACAATTCGATGGTAAAATTAACTTTGTTCCGTATCGCCAGTTTGATGGCATGAAGCAGCGGGTGTGGTCAAATCTCATGTCGGCCGATTGGGCATGGTCTCAGGCTGTTCGTACTGCGTTCACCTGATGCTAAACTAGACTGACAGTATTTGATTTGTAGGACACGATCGCAGAGGAGATATCCAATCATGGTGCAATGTTCGTCCCCGTCGTTGCTGGCAGCGACAAAACCACAGTCTCGGTGGCAACGGGACACCAGGAATATCACCCAGTCTATATGTCGCTGGGAAACCTCACAAATATTGTTCGGCGTTCTCATGGAAGTGCAGTACTTCCTGTCGCATTCCTCCCTATCCCCAAAGGTATGCGTTCTCCGACGTTTTTCTACTCTCGCTAATGTTTACTCACAGTTTCGAAAAAATACCGGAAGAGTGCCAACTATCAAACGTTCTGTCGGCAAATGTACCACGCTTGCCTCGCTCAAGTATTCGACCCTCTAAAGGATGGAATGTCAACCCCAGAAGTGGTCAAATGTCCAGATGGGCACTTTCGACGTGCTGTATATGGCCTTGGGCCATATATCGCTGACTATCCAGAACAAGTCTGGCTTTCCGGCATCGTCCAAGGGTGGTGCCCAAAGTAAGTAATCCAATACCGCTTCCGTCCAAGTTCTCAGAAATTGTAGATGTAAAGCTCATCCTGAGAATCTGGATGCACCTGGAGCAGATCGGCGAACTGAGGCAATTACTAACTACATTATCAACGCATGGGATCCCGTTATTCTTTGGACTGATTTTGGTGTGCGAGCAGACATTTGGTCAGTGGCATTTCTGGATTTGTATCAGTCTTCTGACGCTCATTTATAGCCCTTCACACATGAATTCCCGCGTGCAGATATTCATGAGCTCCTCACCCCCGACTTACTTATCAAGCCATCAAAGGCACGTTCAAGGATCATCTTGTCACGTGGGTGAATGAGTATCTGTACGAAGCGCATGGAGAAACAGGAGCAAATGCGATCATTGGAGATATCGATCGTCGGTATGTTTTTTTTTTTTTTTTCATTTTCCTTCAAGGTTCCGGGCGTCGCTCAATGTCATCTCAAGAATATCTGCTGTGCCTATTTTTCCCGGACTACGACGCTTTCCTGATGGGCGTGACTTTGCGCAATGGACAGGTGACGACTCAAAAGCGCTTATGAAGGTAATCCGCATTTTCCATATTAACAGTGGGTTCTGATTATATTTCAGGTCTACCTTGCAGCGATTGTCGGTTATGTACCATCTGAGATGGTGAAGACGCTCTCAGCCTTCCTCGACTTCTGTTATATTGCCCGCCGTAATGCCCTTACTGTTGGTGCCCTTGGGGAACTCAAAACCGCGCTGGCCCGCTTTCACTTTCACCGAGACGTGTTTGTAGGCACTGCGGGTGTTAGTGGAGAGCGGATTCCCTCCCGCGACAGCACTCCCTCGTGCACTATCACCGTTCTATCCAACTTTTTGGCTCACCAAACGGACTTTGTTCGTCAATCACCGAATCCAAGCACATTAAGCAGTCAAGGAGCCATGGAGACATTCAAGCCACTTCAATGCCCTCAAACAGATGTTGGTGACGATTTCGCGATTAGAGAAGCTTACTACGATCCGCCAAGTTTTTCCCGGGTTGGCATGATGGAGGGCACGACGTCATCATACACAGCAATGATTCTCCGTGGAGAACTCCCTCAGCCAATGGCATCAAACGATAACAACGACAATGACGACGACATGGGCCCAGTTCATGGGCCCAGAACCCTGTCCTCTGTGGAGCTGTCTCGCATGCTGGTTTGTTCCTTTCTCAGCGTAACGTTTTCGGAACATTGCTTACGCGGTCTCCTCCTAGAACGAGGGTACCCGTGCAGAGTTGAAGATCTTGCAGTGTACATTGATCAGCCGCGGTTCCCAAACCTCCTTCGACGCTTCCTCTACGAACAGCTTAATGACGTTCCATC
Source organism: Russula vinacea (assembly GCA_022376525.1). Classification (NCBI taxonomy): domain Eukaryota; kingdom Fungi; phylum Basidiomycota; class Agaricomycetes; order Russulales; family Russulaceae; genus Russula; species Russula vinacea. The sequence continues at coordinate 13,977 of WTXL01000385.1, forward strand.
TACTGATGTCGACATCGATGACTGCCCTTACTTTGGTGGGCGAATTAAAGTCTACCATTCTGCAATTGCACGTTTCTATGCTCCCAGCGATCTTGCGGAGCAGGTGGGATGTACCGGGAACGCATTCGCTCGAATCCAAACTGGCATGGCCAGTATGCTAGACGCGATACGATGTTTGTTGAGACCAGCGCCGAGCTGATGGAATGCCGGGCATGACAATTGCACGCGCACTTCTCTTCTTTTCATTCACATTCGATAACAGATACTATCCCTGCGCACTGGTCAACTGGCTGGTTCCTGGCAAGGAACCTGATGAAGACACCGGGTTGTGGATGGTACAACCAGAGTATGAGGGTAATGGACGCCGTCGTACACTCTCTATCATTCACCTGGATTGTGTAGCACGTGCTGCACACCTTCTGCCGGTGTATGGTTCGACTTCAATTCCAGAGGACTTTCATTTTTCTGATGCTCTTGACGCGTTCCGTGCTATTTTGTCAATCGATACGTTGATCACCATAGTCATGGTTTCATTTAGTAGTTATCTTATCATAAGATCGTTATGAAATTCTTTGTGATGAACCTTAAGCCCAAAACGGAAAATGGTTATTCTTATTTGTCAGAAATAAGTATTTTAATACTTAATTCTTTAAATTAAATTCTAACTTGTCGGCTTGTTGAGCTTGTTGGCTTGTCAGCTTGCTGACAAGCAAAAAGCACAAAAAGGGCCGAAAGTGGCAAGTAAGTGTGAAACACTGATGTGCTTGGTGGGTGTTGAGAATGCCCACACGCATAACCAGACTGACAACAGTCGTGCCGTAATAAAGGCCAATTCCCAAAATCAAGCCGTGGCGAAGCAGTACTAAGACATTGCCAGAATCGAGTTCTCGAGCGCTTACCCGTTTTGACTAATAGGCGGTATCTCCGAGCCATCATAGGAGAAGAGAGCGTGGCGGGAGGTGAACACATCATTCCGTGCCAAAGTGAACAACTTTGAGATGCCTCTTCGAGAAGCGTCGAGGCCGGGTGCGTCACCTGGACCCACAAGACCTATAAGACCCTCATTAGAACGGCGACATCGGATATGTCGCTTGCGAGAAGTTGCGACGCCGCAATTCACAATGTTTCAATTCGCGTTACTTCTTGGACTGGTTTGTCGACTTCTGACTCAGCGTTTGGGGAAGACATTCCAGGCAACGTAGCTCCATCTAGTGCAACACGAAATCACATGGCTTTGAGATAGCGAAGATGAGACAAGTCGCAGTACCTGTTCTCCTTCTCAATCACGTGACGGCAAATACTCTCGAAGAGGGCTGTAACGGCCGTAACACCCATCCCGAGCAATGCAAATAAAGGCTATTCAGATTACTCCATTGAGGGTGTTGGATAAATGAAGCGGCAGCAGGCACGTTAGTCACTTCAATCCAATTCGGCATGATGGCTTTACTTACTCAAGGTCCTAAGGCCTAGCCCCGGCTTCTGCCTCCTGTAGATCACGCGCCGATGAACGTGGCTCTCTTGTGGGAAAACAGAAGGGAACTTCACTCGCAGTCTTAATCAGCAAGGTTCTGGGCTTGTTGTGTGGTGGAATTTGAGTCTGGGCCGCTAAATGACGTCCTTTCCGAAGTGGATGATATGTTCACCCGAGAATTGTTTTTATCGAGGCGACTTTACTGTTGGAACGTAACCGCAGCATCAGTGGCTGCGGGTCCATGCGTAGATGGGGTCCGTGCTATCAGAAGTCCTGCATTTAGTGTGTCGGTGATGCAAGCACCACCTGATCGGGGCGTGACGTATCCAGTTGGCCGTACCATGGCGTGAAGAGGATACTGGTAGAGGAGCGAGTTAAGCCATTACTGTATGATTGCCATTTCAAGTTAGTACAGAGACGTGACTAGGGCCATATGGTGTCTGCTCGTGTAGGAAGGCCACCGTGTGGACTGGGGGCCCGCGGGCGTATCACAAAAAGGTTCCTAAATCATGAGAAATCATCTGACTCTTATTCGAGCCTTTAATATCGCGCTGCGGTCACAGACATCTTGTAGCATAGATGGTTTATCACCCGCAAGCTGGCACGAGGTGATCGTGACAATGCAGGTGTTGTTCTGTGTTCCGCACCTGTTCCGCACCTGCGCCCTGGATGGCTCGTGGGAAATACTTACGTACACACCATCGGTGTTCGGCTCACAGCTCACATTCCTGTCCCGTATCCATTACTTCCAACGTGAATGTTGTTTGAATAACACAAGCCCTCTTTTGCCCTCACGTTTCTCCCCCAACATCCCAAGGCTCGATACAACATGCCAAGCCTAGAAGACAACATTGTTTCCCGCGGCCTCTATTATGATGTCTCTTGGAACAGCTTCCTAGACTTGGTTTTCTAGGTGGTCATCTTGGAGACATTCTGGAACGCCAGGACTTCCATTGGGGTGGAATTCTGCGGTGTCCGTATCTGTTTACAGCTTTTCTCAACCTGTGACGGGCTCAGATGCCAAGTGCCTGCTTATCAGACGTGACGTATGCGGCTCGACCTGCAAGACCTCATTACGGTACGGCGGCCTCTAACCCATTGTGACCTTCGAAGTAGGGTCTGGATGGGCTGAAGCGTTCTCGTGGAACTGTGGTATGTCCTGTCGAAGGCCGTTTTGGATATCGCATCTTACCCTTCCCTTGCAAATCATACACAGGTTTGTCGTCTCGCCGCCTTTTGCATGAGATGGAGGCTGGTTCGGGAAGGTGGTCTTCACAGTTTCAGGATTGTTTCCAAGACTTGATCCCACGTCTTTCACCTCGCGTGTATTCCTTAAGCTTTGGAGTCACATTGATATCGAGCAATTTTTCCGTAGCTTTGGGACTGGCTGTGGTATGTCAGAATTCTGACCGGTCACTATTTACCCGCCGCATGCTTTTCATGACGGTTTGATAATTTATGTCCCTGACTTTCAAATGACAGGTATTCCCCGTTTATCGACCGAAGTTCTGGATGACCAGTAGCTCGCGTGACCCCATGGCACCTCATTATTTTGACAGACAAATATCGCATGTGTGCTCGAGACTGAATAACAAATGCAGGTTCTGACCTCACCAGCCCTGTAGATTGCCAGGTTACGTATTGCCTCGGAAGTCCATTGCCTACGAGAACAACAAAGTCTACCTCGTAGCAATGTGCTGGCTGTGGCCCATTCTCAGCAAGTAAGGTCCGAGAGTCTGCTAACTTATACGTTCATGACCAACAACTCAGGGTACTAGTATCTAAGCTTGGCACATGGCGGCCCAGAACTTGCTTTGTTTTCAACAGCGCTTCCGACCCTCTCGATTTAGCAAGTGTTCTACGTAGTGTGTTTCAAACTCACGA
>WTXL01000386.1:0-17165 GCA_022376525.1 Russula vinacea
TCACAATTACTGTGCTGTGTGGCCTCACAAGAGGTTTACGGGACTGATTGTGCTTTGACAAAATACTAACGCTTTAAATTACATGTACTACATTCATTCAATCGTTCTACTAGAATTTAGCTGAGTCGAGGATCTCTACCTATAAGGAATTTAAGGAAGGAGCACGATGACCGTTGACCCAAAATTTGCTGTCAAATATATGGTTGTCCTGTCAGGCTCGCAACTGAGCCCGGGTGGCATTTATCCATCGAGGTGATGAAGCACGTAGATAGAACGGAACGCCCCAAGACTATCCAGAGTCCGAGGAATAATGTGCTGCAGTAAAAAGTGTCACAAAAAACAATTGCTGGGCAGACTACTCGCACGACAATAAGTACATCCCGTCCGTCATCTATAGCTGGGGCCTCGCGCGTCCTTGTCCCTAATGAGGCATGACATCAGGCCCCACCGGCATACGGCTTCTCTGTAGGCACATCGCCGATTATCAATATGCCATTCTTGTTCATGAGGGTTGCTCCAGTTTCAGGCTCAGAGTTGGAGTTGCTAAGTGTTGTAGGAGCAAAGTCCACAGCGTCAGGGTACCTCACGGACGCTTGTAACTGCGAATGTGCCGGGCCACTATTAAGTTCGGCCACATGTGAGAAGAATCCATGTACCACTGTACCTCAGTAGGATAGTCCAAAGCGGCGAATGATGATGGGTCCCTGGGATCATGCAGCAAGTCACGCAGTTGAGTGCGTGATAAAAGGGTCTCAAATATCGCCTAAGGAGTCTCCTTCAGATCGTATGGTCGCGCCACAGGAAAAACACTCACATGCATGTACACTGTCCCAGACGTTATGTCGAAAACTCTATAAACGAATACGTCTTTCAACCAGAACCGTGACACGAGTGCCGAAATGGCCCAGATAGTCGCGAGCACACCAGTTTGGATGACGTTGCGGGCGAGGCGTCTTAACATCATGTCTGATCTGCAAACACCACTTCGGGACTTCAAGAGTGCGCGCGCAAGGGAACCTATGAAGGTGAGACAGTGCGTCTACATCCCTGATACGACTTACATGTGATGAGGAACTCGGCCGTAGCTTGTGATGTGTACCAGATGACCGATGTAGCATATCTAAACGACTCGGAACTTCGAATAATGTCAATTGGGACTCGGCTGTTCAGCATGAAAAATGCGTACTATGGGGACCAAGCACTGGTCACTATGGTGACAATACCGAACGCAAATGCGATGATAGAAAGGGCTATAGGCGTGAGGCTCTGTATGCGACTCTCTGTCAGACGATGAATACTGAAAGTTGGGAGTGGGTATCGAGTGATTTGAGTCAGCGTGAACATAAGGTCAATTAAATCAACCAACCGAGACCCAAGAAACATATTAGCAAATAGAATGATCAATATTTGACACAGTGAATTGACTGGCCCAGTCCACAAGATCGCTTGAGTGGGAATCAACAACAGTATATGTATACAAAAAAACACGGACAGTGTGGTGACATTTCACCTGGGAAATTAACGCTAGAATACCGATAAGCATGTCGTCGCCGAATGAGGACAAGAAACTTACAAGACATCGAATACGAGATTGCACATCCTGGAAGATGTATCAGTCAGCCACGTAAATTTGGTCTTGGGAAACAGGAAGAACGTACAAAACACTTTGGAAAGCAACAAGAACAAATTGCACATTCACAAAGAGCCTGTGAGGTATGTAAGTAGCAGGGCCCAGGCAGCGCGGTCTGGTGTTGTTTACTTCAGAAAAATTGTATCCCTGAAGCCTGGAGACATGGTTAGCATTGCCGGGTCAGAAACAACAACTTACTGTACGTACCGCTAGTCCAATATGCGTAAAACTGTTGGGTCACCATGCCGAATAGCGACATATCCACTGTCCAATGGATCAGCGATGCTCCATATCCGAGTGCGTTGCAGTGCTTACAAAGCGTTGCAGATAAAAGTATGGCTGTCCGAGTCGACACGTCAGTGTTATTATATCAGAGCAAAACGCGAAGCATCACATCACCTTTACTCGAATGGACAGTAGGCGACATGGTGCGATGTTCCAGTGAAGCGGGGGCGGGGAGTATATGCTTACTCCTCCATACTGATCTTACTGTATCCTCGGTTTTATACGAGGTCACGGTAATGCCTCAGCGAAGGCCAAACCTCCGTTTGGTCGCACCTGCCGGTTGATCTCCGGGTGCCTTACTTTTGTGTTTCATCGAAGGGAGCCGTGCAGGATGATGCAATTATTTTGAAATGCATCCGTAAATTTAAGGGTGCGCCGCCGAAGGGACTGTCCAAATTCCACAAGTGCCAAGTGGACATCACCAACCCAGGTTTTCGCGACAAACAGGTATTTTGAGAAACTGCGGAAGTCCCGCTCATTAGATGATATAACTCGGCTTTGCCTAGGGATGAGAATTTCCAATGCATGCTACGTGCGTCGTCGAAATGGAAAAAAGTGAAAGGGAAAAGGTATATTGAAGGTATTATGTCATGCTCAGGTCCCATTTGGATCCCCGACACTGCAAAGTCTTGGGCCTCCCTTGGGGCCTCCCGACATGCCCTTCCACCCTCAATCTACTATAAACGAGCTGATGTGCTATTTAAAGATAACAGGGTCGCATTTTTGTACCCCAGGACTGTAAATCTTTGAACATTCACCTATAGTGCGCCGCCAATACCGAGGCCTTCAAGGTTCTCGTCATTTATAGCAGGTCTTCCTCTACCCGAATAATTTTTTGACTCACCCGCAGGACTGAAGGTGACAAACATGGTAATTTCCAGCACGATCCGGGCCCCGCGTCCACGTAAGGAACCCTCGCTATCCAATGTTCATCGGCGTACCACATGGTTACAGTACGCTATTAACTCCACTCAGCATTCTTAATTTCTTATCGTATACCTACAGTAGCAACGCCCTTGCGGACATCGCACTTGTGAACCTTAGGCTAAGTGGTCTATGCTCAAGTCAATGTCCCGCTGACTCGTGGCCGTCGTCTCCGCTGTCTGACACCTGCTCTTTTAATATCTGCACTTCATCCGCGACTCTCTACTTAGTCGCGCAGGACCGACTTGCGCCGAGCACGCGTTCATCATCATAGAAATGCATTATTAGGTCGTTGGTTCTTGCGAGGTCGATGAGTGGATCAAGTGGGCTAGCCACACTAACGTTCTTTCTTATCAAGACTTCATAGCGAAGTCATGAACAGAACCTTTGGTATGTAGTTGTTACAGCGACAAGTTCGTTCCTGAGACCTCGAGGCAGCCGATCTTCGACTGATCTACCGGGTTCTGTATTGCCACTCGGTATTCTTTTGGACTTCGCCAAGAGGATATTGGAATCCGTTTGCAGTGGTTAGTACGTTGATGGGAGGCTTCAATCGTGCGGCGAATTTACAGTAACATCCAAAGTTACACACAGTGTTTCTCGTGCAATCTACAAGGACTCGACTTGGTTGTGACAGGGCCGCTTACGCATGCCAGATAAATCAAATGTGGATCGACCGCTCCTCGTTGAACTCAGGCACCTGAGGGCCTCGATGACGTATTTGTCGCTTCCCCGCGGCGTGTTGCCATTCACTTTGAGGCGGTCGATACTGTCAAGCTTGGAGAAGTCATCCCTGGTTGAATTCTGTTCATCGGAGAGGATATTTGCGCATGTGGATGAGGCCCGAAAAGAGATTCGTGGCTAGGGACAAGTCGCACGATGCCCACTATGCGCCCCAATTCTCGATGGTGGTGCTGACGCACTGCCTGTTTATAATGGCGGCCCGCGGTGACTGCAAGGTTGCGCAGTATTCCCGCCGGCTCGGGCTTCGAAAGCCGTCTTGACGACCCTACGGTACGCTGAGAAAGAGCTGCGCGATCTGCGATTCGCAGATTCCGTCACCCCTGACCTAAGACCGGCTCCGGTTTCCCGCAGGTGCCTTATGCTACAGGGATGGTCGTCTATGGTTCATGTTCACATGGAAGTCCTGTTGCCGGCAGCTGGTTCAGTGGAAGCGGACATGACGGACCTGGGTGTTCATGGTCTTTAAGAAAAGTGCGAGCGTCGTATAACCGACGTACAATGGGTAAAAGCACGTAAATTTTGTCACAGAAAGCCAGGTGCATGCGGGCCCGTGCAGCACTGGTGGCCGACAGAGCGTGGCTAAGACATCAAGTAATTGGCTTGCACAAGGGCGGGTTTGTCTTCCTCCAGCCTGAGGGCCAGTCTGTGCTTCCATCCGCGAAGGTGACCTGTGTCTCTGGCCCCTGTATTGTCATGGTTATGAAGCATTTTGTCGCAAGATGCATGGACACTGGACAACTACTGTATGGTCGCTTGTATATGCCATCCCGTTCCGGATGTTGTCGAGCGAAATGGATCCCTTCAACTTCAGCACTGCGAATGCGGTGGGGACCGTCTCAGCGCGTCGAGAAGTCAATGAGTGGAGACGAAGTCACCCACGCGTCATGTGCTTTTATTCTGCCTTATATTATGCCATCTGTTAGAGGCTACGAACGATGCCATAAACGCTACAACCAAATGATTACAAAATGTGTGCGATCAGAAGTGAATATGCCTGATAGGAAGCTCGATGGATTCCTCCTCTACAAGAATTCCCGTAATATTATTCCATATAGGAATGGGCCGACTGGCTATCAATACAACAGCAGACACCGCGCAATATCTAGCTCGATTCATTACATATATTTCGCTTCGCACATGTCGTCCCAGGGCCAGTGCACCATGATCTCCGCCCGTTCCTCCTCCGACGTGGCCTCTGTCAACGCCTCCTCCTTCATCTGTTTGCAGAGTGCCACGGTCTCCTTGTAGTCCTGGGAGGGCACCCAGCCCTCCGGCCCGAGGCCGAGCATGTTCTGCCACACCTCGAAAGCCTTGTCTGCTTTTCTCTGTACTTCATTCAGCTCCGCCGTCTCACGTACGTCCTCAGCATCGAACACGACTGGACACGGCGCGTCTCCCCCCGTAAGCATCTCCCACCTCTCCGTTGCTTGTATGAGCGCAGCCTTCAGCTCGAGAGTCTCGCCCTCCCACGGGTTACTGGCGTGGTGGAAGAGGCGGTTACGGAGCACGCACATGGGGTCCGTCAAGGCATCGCAATGGGATTTGTTGTACTCCTCCGTGTTTATGACATAGTGGTAATGGACAAGGCGGCGATGGTAAACTTCCTCCGCTGTGGTTCGCTCGGTTTCTTCTAGCTCGTCGAAATTCTCCGGTAGCGAAGGCGGCGTCATAGATTGCGAGACAGGATCATCATGGTTCTGGAGACGTTGGGGTACTCCTGCAAGGAGAAAGGGGGGCAGGATGGAGGCGTGTTGCCAGTCGAGCAGGCTGACGACTTGCCAGCCAGAGTCGGTCGACCTCCGAACGACGATATTGCTCTGCTGGAGGTCTGGATGGCGGATGCAGAAACGACCGAGGGTGGGGTCCCTAGGAACGAGTGACGATGCGATGAGGAGATAGCGCTTCAAGTTCTCGATGTGGGCCGACGGCGACTGTTCCTGGTACTGGTAACCATCCCTCCTCTCGCGGCGGAACGGCAGGAGCGGTTGACCGAACTGCTCGAGATAAGCCAGTTCCTTGCGGGCTGCTGCCACGAGCGCTGCTTCGGCGCTTTCGTCTATAGTAATTGGTTGGTTCAAGAGCGTAATAAAAAAAGGCAGAAAGGGGCGCACACGGTCCCCGGTCTACGTCCAGCTGTGATCTCCTGCCATACCACATAGGCAGTCTCGTATCTGGACCAACGCAGAAACGCTCGTCCTTGAGCGGGATGCCCGCTCTCCTGGCCACCTTCTCCAGATCGTGGGCGTAGTAGAGGCTTCCGCCAGCGGGGAAAGGAATTGACATCATTTGAGACTCGAGTTGAGCAAGTTGGCGCAAGATTGAAACGATATCCGATTCCCCCAGCTCCAGCCATACATCGCTGAGTGTCGTACCTCTCATAAATTCCATAAAGATGTACTCGGTCTTCGCTGTGTTGTCCAACACAGGCGAGTATCCGTATACCTGGGGAACAGGCAGCCCGGAGGAACGGAGGAACCCCATTGTGGCCACTTCACTAGCTACAGCGTAGTACTTAGGGACCGTAGCCGGGTACGGAATACGAGCGACCATTTGGAAGTGATCGCGGAAGGTGATGAGGAAGGTACGGTTGAATCCGCCCTCGGCGAGCTTTGATAAGTTGACGACATCAGCAGGACTTCGACAGACGGAGTGCGCTGCGAGTCGACGTAGCCCCTGGACGTCGAAAATGAGCCTCCGTTCTGCGTGGCGGAGAGCATCGTTAAATCTGAACAGATTACGGGTCAGAGATATACGTATAGAGCAACATATATGAGACTTACACCCAGCGCCCTGACGTGTAGTCGAAAAGCTCGTAATGAGAACTTGCCATGATGGAGAAGGCGCGACGTAGCACCAAACGTGTCGTGGTGCAGATGGAGCTCGTGATTCGTGAAGGAAGAGTATAACGAGCGCAGTGAGATTGGAGCTTTCGGCGAGTTTAAGAAGAGCCTCGCACTCCCAAGGCAGGGCATGTCAATGTATGTGGAGGTGAGGTGGGGTCTAAAGCAAGGTCTAAAGAGATGCACAGCGCTGGGCCCGGGCCGACGCGCGACTGTAATCACGTGCCCTTAGCAATGGGTGTCGTGACTCAGAACTCAACACGTGCTCCCATTACCCTTCGGTGACAGTCTAACCTTCAAGAACGCCATTCCTCCTGAACCGCACAAGACGGGAACATATTGGTCACATACGTGTGCAAGCTCCAAATTCACAGCTGTCGGCAAGCGAAGGGGCCCTTGCAGAAATAAATCGTGAGAAAAGCGAGTCTGTTCGCGGCAGGGCCGAAAAACGGCTATTTTACCCTCCCAGAACACAGTGAGCACTTGATGCAGCCGTTCACTTCATGTCGCCTCAATTCATCTGGTCCCTGTGCGAAGCTCGACTTGCTCATTTACCCAGACGAGGAGGCTGCCCGGTTCCAACGATATGACTCCTGCGACCAAGCCTGCGACAAACCGGGCGAGCCCATCGCACGCGCCAGGGATCCGGAATTGCCCTTGGTGGCAACACTTTCGTTGTGAAACCTTGACTAATACATGACCAATCTCGGCGCACCCGCCGCGATATCGCAATTGCCAAAGTTTTAAGAGCATTTCATGGTCTTTCCCAGAGGTAACCTTGACCACTCGAGACCACCCCTTTTTCTGCGGATGCGCACCCGGACAACAGATCGCCAGTCGTTGACAGCACGCAGAGTTAGGGTAAAGTATGAGATTGGGCTCTCGCGGGCAGCCAATTTGCGAGCGTCCACCCCCAGCATCATTGGCCACCTGCCGACCTCAACCCAGCCACCCTTTCCGCCATTTGTGTGGCATGAACGATGACATCCGATAGTGTCCTTCTCCAGGAGTTGTTCAGGTCAATTACTGTAACTCAACTCGTCCCCTCTCACTCACATGTTTCCGCGAGGGGCGCCCTAATGCTGGGGCCTGCCAACGAATACTCGGAGGCCAAGAGGATGGCGTTGGCAACTTGACATCGAGGAGGGACAAGATCGTAGGGGAGGACACAGTGACCTAGGAGTCCGTAAATCTGAACTCCATCAGCTTGAGTTTATCAAATGGTGACACAAAACGGTTGGTGCACATTCCAGGCGGCACACCCGCAGACCCACGGTGCCCGCGTTCACCATCATCCCAAGTACGTCGGGGGTATCCTTCGATTAACATTCCCCGCCATACAGCGAAGAGATTCTGCCCTTTTCTCTCGCGTACTTGCGTGAATGCAAAAAGAGTGGATGTTCTGTCCTTGCTGGGCGGCAGCCTTCCCTGCAGGCAATGCCATGGAATCACGACTGTACGATTGCCGTGTCTCCACACCAAAATTCGAAGAGGAGCCTATTCCTTTTCTTCTTCTCAACCAACAGTTGTCTCGCAGCTTCCGTAATCTGGGCGGTACGCCTTTCAGGAAGGGTCTGGTCAAGCCGTGTACAGCCAAAGAACGGAATATAGACTAATTTCCTGGGATCTGGTGTGTTGGGGCAGGAAGGGGCCCCAGGATGCTTCGAGTGACTGAACATAAAATGAATAATTATCAGAACGCAATGCTGGGCCTGAGGTTTGTAACTGGCCTGCGAGGATGGGGATCACCGGCCACGCGGCTGCCGTGCAGTGGTGGCTGTCAGCCTGTTGCTCCGTGGCAGTCCGTGTTACAGAGAAGTTGCCGAGAAGTGGGCGGAGGCAGAGTTGCAGACGCAGACGCAGATACAGACAGAGACACGGTCACAGATGCAAAGGCGGAGAGAGGGTAAGGAAAGAGAAATGACCTCGTGGTCCATCACTGGCATTCAGGAACAAACTCCAACGAAGTCGGTCCTACGATAAGGGACGTAGTAAGGATCTTGGTAGGGACCTGGACTTGGACTTGGAAATGCAGGTTGCTCTGCGATATATCACATCCAGTACATAAAATAAAATAAGATAGGTTCTGATTCCCGGATCGAAGCGATTGCTTATTCTGGCCGACGTGGCCGTCTCATCAGCTATATATACCATACAAGGTATGCTTCTCCCACCTCGACGCCGGCGGCACGGGAGTGGTACGGGACGGGGTCTTAGATCACCTGTAAACCGTGCTAGTAAGGTACTTCGCAGACGGTTACGGTCAGCCAGCTTCCGAGCCCGAGTCGGAGCACGGTCGGCGGAAACAATGGGTCCGCCAGAACCGGATCCTGCAAGGTACGCAAAATTTGCTGTAAATTGTAGTTACGCGGAGCATACTGTAACAGTGGCTGTTTGAAACCAAGTGGCGAGATTTGCACAGCCACGATCTCATAGTCGATAAAGACAAGATGCCCTGCATAAGTGCTACAAACGGCAGTAACTTAGCTAAACCAAAAGTCTTTTTCGGAAGTTTTCCTACGTTGTATCCAAGGGAAAAAAACTCTTCCCGTTGTCTACTTCGCTCCACCAGGCGCTCCAGAATGCCGGCCGACCAAAAACTTGCCGTCAAGTGTGTGGTGCCAGTGGTGGCAGGGTCTCATCTGAGTTCGGCTGGTATTGGTCGTGACGCGCTGTCGATTGCTTGGTCGATAGTATGAAGATGAGACGTGATGCATGTGGTGCTCGACTAGTATCCATCTAATATCCGTGAAATAATAATGTAGGTGGAAGGTGTTCCAGCAAGCTGGGTAGACCGGTAAACCACTCTCCCGAAAATAGCGTACATCCCCTACTCCATCCAAAACTAAGCCCCGCGAGCGGCGTGCCTCCTTGTCCCTGACGAAACATCGTATCAGAACTCAAACGGGCCATCTGGCTTGTCCACAGGCAGTTTTCCCAACTCCAAAACGTCGTCATTCTTGTTCATGTCGGTTGATCCACCGTTGGTGTCGGAGTTGCTAAGTTCTGGCGCGCAAAAGTTCGACACTATAACAGTGCCAGGATACCGCGTGGACGATCGTGACTGCAGGTGCGCCGGCCCACTGTTAATTTCGGCCTTACGTCGAGAGAATCCGAGTACCACTGTACCTGAGTAGAAGGTCCAAAATCGACGAAGGCTGATGTGTTGGCCATGCGGTCACGTATCCGAGTGCGCGATATAAGGGTATCAAATATCGCCTGAATGGTTATTCCCCTTCAGATGATATGGTCCTGCCGCAGGAGAAACACTCACATGCGCGTACACTGTCCCAGACGTTATGTCGAAAACTCTATAAACGATTATGTTGCGTTCCAACCAGAACCATGAAACGAGTGCAGAAACGGCCCAAATAGTCGCGAGGCCACCAGTTTGGATGACGTTGCGGGCGAGGTTCCTTACTAACATGTCTGATCTGCGAACACCACTTCGGGACTTCAAGAGTGCACGCGAGAGGAAGACTACGACCGTGAGACGGTGCGTCCACACCTCTGGGGGAGAACAATGCGACTTACATGTTATGAGGCACTCCGCCACAGCTTGTGATGTGTACCAGATGACCGAGAAAGCATATCTATACCGCTGGGAACTTTCAAATGGTGTCAATTGGAACCCGTCCGTTTAGATGAAAAGAACGCACTTCGCGATCCAAGTAGTGGTCGTTGTAGTGACCACACCGAACACAAAGGCAATGAAAGAAAAGGCCATAGGCGTAAGACTCTGGATGCGACTCTTGGTCAAGCCATGAATCCTAAAATTTCGGAGTGGGTATCGAGTCAGCGTGAACAAGAGGCCAAATAAATAAACCAACCGATATGCGAGGAATATGTTTGCCAGTAGAATGATACATACTTGAGACAGCGAATTGGCTGGCCCACTCCATAACGCCCCTTGAATGGAAATCAGCAACTGTACATGTACACAAAAAGGCACGGACCCATTGATGGAGGTTGATCTTGGAAACTGATGCTAAAAGACCGATGAGCACGCCGTCGCTGAAAGAGCGTACAACTTGAAGAAATTTACAATAATTCGAACACGAGGTGGCACATCCTAGAAGACACCAGTCAGCTACGTAAATATTAGCAAGAACGAGAACGTACATTAGACTTTGGAATGTAACGAGAACAAATTGTATGATAACAAAGAACCTGTGAAAAATGTGAATACAAAGATAGCTCGGTCTTGTGTTGCATACTTCAGACGGAGTGGATCCTTGAAACCTAGAGACATGGTCAACATCGCCAGGGGGCAGAAACAACAGCTTACGTACCGCTGATCCAGTATATGTAGAACTGATGGGTCACCAAACCGACAAGCAACATGTCCACTGTCCAATGGATTCAACGACACTTCATATCCGATCGCGTTGCAGAGCTTACGGAGCGTTGAAGTTAACATTATGGCTGTCGAGACATCAGTGTTACTTCGACTATATCAGAGCACGTCGCGAAGCATCATCACCTTGATTCCTTTTGTTACTGCCAGATGGTGGCGACGAGCTAGACGAAGACGACGACATGGTAGGGGTGAAGCGATAGTGGGAATAGGTAAGGCTTACGCCTCCAGATCTTAGCATCGTCAATTATATACGAGGTCGCGGTGTTGCCCCAGCGAAGGCCGAAGCCCCGCCAAACATTCGTCTCCAGGTACCTTGCCGGTGGGCTAGACGGCACATGCGATGATTTTGCATAAATTAGGTTTACGAAGATCGGGGGATGACCAACTCCACAAGTGAACATTACCAGCCTAGCCCAATTTTTCGCAACAGAAGGAAATATGACGGCACGCCCGGCTCATCATGATTAGTTGTTGTCACCTGAATGAAGGGACCCCAATCACCAGTTTGTTGGATTGCGTAAGCGCTAAGCGCTAAGCAGCCACAGACAGAATGCGTCACATTGGGCAAGACCACGAGCTAATGGATTTTTGGGAAATTTAGACACCATTTTGAGTGCTGCGTCGCGCGCAGCATTCTTAGTTGAATTCACAGATTTGATTACTGTAAGAAGAGCCTGAGTGTGGTTTGTGTGTGATCCGAATTTAGGAATCACCAGTGATCGGGGTCGGCCTTACGAGCTTACGACTCGGAACAGAGTTACATCAAAAACTTGATCAAAATGACTTGAATGAAAACTGAGCATTATGAGCGCTCGTTACTGTAACGAGCATCGAACCCAAAACACTTTCCGATACTCGTTAGCCTGCCTTTCTTAAGGAACAGGGGGAAATTTTCACGACGCCAGATTTCGGTGGCAGTCGCGGCACCTAGCATTGTTCGACGACAATGACGGGGGTTTGGTCGGAAGTATGTCATATTCTCCATCCCGATCGTATTTCCAACTGCATTGCAAATCTTGGCAGACCCTTTGGCCTGTCCACTGCCTTCAAGCTTTCCATCGTCACTTTACTGTACCGGGAGCCCTATGTGCGATTTACGGGAGTTACATTCTAATACCCCAGCATTTGGATTCTTTGTACAATACAGTTACAACCATTGACGTGCCCTCGAACCCTGTGGCTTTGAAGTTTCGTCATGATAACGGATCTTTTTCTACCCCAAAAAATTTTGACTTATACTATACTGCTGAAGCGCTGAAGATGAAAGTGAGCCGTGGCCGTGAAACAGGCAAGGCACGTTCCAGGCTCCGCGTGTAACTCCAATATAGATCTCTTGATGCGCCATATGGTATCTGTCTGATGGGCTCGCCCGGCATATGCCTGAGTACGCCCCGTTCATCAGTCAGTATACCTAATTCCTCAGTCAACTGAGTCTCATCGATGCTCAAGCAGGGCTGCAGGTCACAGCGCGTGTCCCGCGTAGCTTCACTGGGACTCCCCCGACGTGCTATCTAGTCGCACAGACCACGCGCTCATTTTACCAAGTGTATTAGGTTGTAGTTTATGGTTAATCCACACGAGGTCGACGGCGGGAGTATCTCTTTCAGAATCTTTTTTATCAAGACTCCATGGCGAACTGCCATGCGGACCATGCGTACTAGAACATTTGCTATGTAGCTGGCGATGATAGGCTCCCTCCCGAGGCTTGTTATTACTTAGAAGGCACTTCAAGGCAGCCGATCTTCAACTGATTAACCGGATTCCTGAATACAGTACTCGACGAAGTCATATCAACTCACTACATCATAGTTAACTCTGCCTGTGGCAGCCCTTGGCGGGGTAGATCTGTATCGTGAGGGATGCGTATCCCCTTTAGGCGTCGCCAAGATATCGTAGTCGATGGGGGGCTTCGATTGTGAATTGATCCAAAGTTACGCAGTGTCTATGTCTCGCGCGATCTGCAAGGACCCGACGTGGCAAGGCAATTTGAAGCATGCCAAATCAACCTTGTAGTCAGTGAATGAAGCCTTCGTGAATAAAGGTGAGTCGTTAGGACTTTGGACTCGGAGATGGGTAATAGGCTTAATGGCCAAGGAACTCGCAGAGATCAAATAGTGATCATGGTGCAGAGCAGGCACGGAACCCCACCATCGAGAGAGGCAATAGGAGAAATGGTGTGTTGCACGCGCAGAAGATTGGGGGGAGTATCCAAATCCGGCCTCACTAAGCCTCAGGCTGGGGGCCTGGAGGTCGAATTTCGAGTGTTAGCGCGTCGTCAGCGCGTCAGCCTCAATCCGCCGAGAGCGGAAAAGTAATTTCCGGCGATCAAAGAGCGATTTTGTTCACCGGAGCGGAGATTTCCGTGGATGACACCCGGCACTCGCCCCCGACCGGAAAAAGCGTGATATAACTGATATTCATGCGCATACCCGTGAGGCCGGAATGGCCATACAAGGTATTTTGGGGCAAACGGGCGACTCGGAGGGCCCAGTTCGTAAATATGTACAACAATTCATACTTTCGGAGATATGGAAACTAATCAAGTCATAGGTACTACTTCTTGAGCATGCTCTTGAGAATCTTGAGATACTGTACCTACTACAGTAAGACTTTGACAGAAAAATCTGATATCTGCGTCAATTTACGTATTTTACAAGAGAGTCCTCACCCAGCGAGGTTGAGTGATCCTGAACAAACTCCGCAGTGAAGCCCGCACGAGAATCTTGACGAGAATGGGAAAGATACTAGTAAGGTAGGTGTAAAATGCAATGCCAATGTAACACGTCAGTACTGCTTCAGTGCCAGTGAAACATACTATACTGTATGGCAACAAAGTCGAGAGATGTCGCATGTGTCGCCAGGCGGCGCGGCAGCGGCGGCCGGCCACTGGGACTAAGGGGCCAGGGCAGTTCGAGGAAAACAGGGGAAAGGGTCCACGCCTCAGACTCAAGACTTGCAAAGTTTCAACACTCGGAGATAGCCACAGAGAAACGAATAACAAAAGGGCAGATTTTTCGTTGGTGGAAACAAGTTTAATCAGAACAGGCCCAGCGCATGGAGCACACACTAGCACGACTGGAGTATATACAATACTGTAAGTTACTACGTATCAGGCCCGTCCTCTAAGCGGATCAAAGTGGCACAGTACTGTATGCCAGTGTATGGTCGGGCATACGCGGTGTGCGCGCATGGAGAGCTGAAGTGTATTGGATGATCCGCAGCAATAACGAGATGGGCTGGTATGATAAGCTATCCTCGATCGATCGAAACGGATCGGCATGAGTTCATTCCCGAGATCAAATTATTACTCTCGTTTCGTTAGCCATTACTCCTGATAGTCTCCTGATATTCCTTTTCCTTCGAACTGAACGAGCACCACCATCATTCACGCGATGCCACGGCACGGCGATGTCACGGCCAATTTCGAATCTCTACAAGGTTAGACGCGTTCGACCGGCCTCCGACGTCGAACGCCCTCAAGGTGCCTCGACTGGCAACTTCCCACTTTTGTAACCCCGACACGGCATAGGCCGGATAGCACACAGCTCGTATCCGCCGGATGCAATAAGAAATAGTCTATGTGATATTTGTGGGAATCGAGCAATAATTGCGTGAGGTATTAGCGACGATCGAGATGCCATGGCAGGAGGGCATGTGTGGAACGCAAGAAAAACAATGCATTTTCCATTCTTGTTCTTTCTCGAACCTCTGATGAATAGTCATTGATCATCGGAGACAGATCCCCGCATGAGAAGAAAATACTAATCGGTCACCATCCCCATTTAGCCAAGCACACTGACGAGAAGCGCCATGCGAATCTGGAAAAACAGGGCGAACACGTAGCGCCATTAGATAACCGACCGAAAGACAAAAGCTAAGGCTCAAAGGAGAACTCACGAATAGCCCATATCTCATCTGACGGAAGTACACTGCTCGGCGGGAGTCAAAGTCGACCTCCGGGTCAATTTCTGCGACACACGATCGATCAGTCAAGCGAAACAAGGCGGATGTAAAAAAGAGAGCAGCCGAGCGCGCCTACCGTTGACACGTGGAAGGGGATGCATGACGATCATATCCTCTTTCGCCCGCGAGAGGACGGCATGATCAACCCGATACACGTCCTTCACCTGCTCCCATTCCTTTTCGTCTTCAAATCGCTCCTTTTGCACACGCGTGACATAAAGCACATCCGTGTCTCCAAGCACTTCTTCCAGACTCTCACATTCGTGCACATGCACGCCAGCTTTACGCGCGGCAGAAACGACGTTCGTCGGCATGGCAAGAGACGCGGGAGAGACAAAATTCAGCCGAACTGAGTACAGGCAGAGCAGCGTCACCAGGGAGTGTACCGTCCGGCCATTCTTCAAGTCCCCTAGCAGCGTGATCGTGCGCCCGTTCACCGTGCCGAGCTCAGAGCGTATTGTGTACACGTCCAGGAGCGCCTGGGTCGGATGCTCGCCTGTGCCATCGCCCGCATTCAGAATAGGGATAGGAGAATACTTCGCAGCGAGCTGCGAGCTGCCAACATCAGGATGGCGCAGCACGACCGCATCCCCGTAACAGGCGAGGGTCCGGATTGTGTCCTGTAGCGTCTCGCCTTTCTGCACGCTGCTCCTCTCTGCAGTAACAGATACGACGTCTCCACCACAGCGCTTCATCGCCGCCTCAAACGAGGCACTCGTGCGCGTCGACGGTTCATAGAAGAGCGTGCAAAGAATCTTCCCACGGAGAATGTCGATGGCCCCAGAACGCTCAACCTGAAGACGCATCTCATGGGCAAGCGAGAATAAATCATAAATGTCACGCTGCGTGAACTGTTTGACCGAGAGGATGTGGCGACGATGGAATGCGGGGTGAGAACCAAAATGGGTTAGCGTTTGCTGCAACAGCGCTGGGGCGTGAAGGGCAGTCCCAACGCCCACCGAGGCATCTGCCTGCATCTGCCGGGTGGCCGTAGAGACTGACGACAGCTGGGAAATGGAGAGGCTGGGAACAGGATGAGCCGTCGCCGGTTTTTCGGTCACATGGCTGATGATGGCCGCCGAGACATCTTTCCCCGACGGAGGTGCGACAAATGCACCATCCAGGAAGACCGTCTGACCGTGAACGATGACACGATGCACCGCGCCCTTGATCGGCTTGCCTGAGAGAGGTGACCAATAGTCGCCACGCTTCGGGAATACGAACGACCGGTTGACAACCACTTCAACGTGTGTATGTGTCTGCTCTGGTAGTCCAAAGATGCGGATGGGGTTGTCGTGGAGGCGTTCCTGAATATCCTTCAAGGCAAGGCGCCCGTCGGCGACAGCTGTAAGGAGTAGGGGAAGCGACTCTTCGACGCCAGACCAGGGCGATCCCTTCTCCCCCTGCTCCACGCTGACATAGAACGGGGGTCCATTGACCGTAAAGGCGTCAATGACGTCCAGATTTTGCCAGATAAATGCCTGGTCATCCGCTGTCGGGAGTGCTTTCACGCCACTTCCGAATTGATCCTTCGAGAAGAACAGGACGTATATGCTGACATCGCACGTGACCTTGAGTCCCTTCGCCTTGCTCAGCTTGATCAGCAAGAGATCTTCCTTGTTCTGCACGTCACTGATGTGAACACTACGACTATTGAGCGAGGCGGCCAGCAGAACGGATGCAAGATCTGCGCCTTTAGCGTTGCTGACGATAGGCTTGTCAACAGGCCAGGACGCAAAATGGCCTGCCACGACTGAAACTTGCGTGATGACTTTCCCAGGAACAAACGGGATGAAGAGTGACCTGACGTCCGCCTGCAGGTCCTTTTCGTCCAGAGACTTGGAATTGGTGGGAGACGCAACGACGCTGAACACATAATTCCCGTACGCAGAGCCGTCGGAGACGTTCGCGCGTGCTTGATCCAACGTCGCGCGGTCGGAGATCTGGTTGCCGTGCCCAAGTGGGATGATGAGAGACGTCGTGAAGCCAGCGCTGAGCGCAGCCTTCGACGCCTCCACGATGTCGTCGCTACCTGGAACGACCAGGTTCGGCACAAAGGCAGGCGATGTTGACCAAGCCGGGGAAGACGTGGGTGATGTGCGACGTTTTGGCGTCCACCGTCGAGACGTTCAGAGGCATCTTGCGAACCAGCGCCTCCACGAGCAGTTTTGCGACTTTGACATTCGTGATGAGCGGCACGGCAAAGTCGACAGCCAAACGACGGGTGCGGTATCCTTTGCTGGCGTAGCTTGCCGGGCGACGGTAGTGGTTCTTCGATGGCAAGTTGATATACATGTCGATGAGGTTATTTGCTAGGTGCTGCGTTAACGAATACTCCGATTTGTCCTCGCTCTGACCGTCTCCAAGCGTCTCCAAATACTGAATACAAGAAGGTCAGACTTGACTTATTGAAATCATT
>WTXL01000387.1:0-17164 GCA_022376525.1 Russula vinacea
TGTGTGTTCAGAGCGGATACATATGTATCGGGTAGAGCAAATGAGCGTGGCGGGCTGGGATAGGCAGCCATTGACATCGGTCTCTGTTGCCTTTTACCATCATGCTAAGGGCGTTGCTCTCAGCCAGCAGAACACTCCTTTCGAGGACAGGACTCACCCCGCGCCAATCGCTCTACCATCCTCATCAGCAGGGCTCCAGCATTCCACCCTTACCGGGGCTATCATCACCTTCCCTTGTTCGAAGCATGAAAGTTCGGTCTTCCGTCAAAATCATGTGCGACGGCTGCAGCGTAGTTCGAAGGAAAGGTCGCGTGTACATCCTGTGCGCCAAGAACCCTCGCCACAAACAGGTCAGTGGGTTATTCTAGGCAACTTGTACAGGCACTGATACCCCCAAAGCGGCAAGGTTGATAGGATATAGCGAGTTCCATGTAGTGGTGGAGGATCATTCGTCCATTCCATCTGCCGCATGTAAATTCATGGCAATCATCATTGATATCATGGGGCCACATTCATCCAGCGTGGTTTGTTCATAATTGTTCGCCAATGAAACG
Source organism: Russula vinacea (assembly GCA_022376525.1). Taxonomy (NCBI): domain Eukaryota; kingdom Fungi; phylum Basidiomycota; class Agaricomycetes; order Russulales; family Russulaceae; genus Russula; species Russula vinacea. Next base: position 555 of record WTXL01000387.1, read on the forward strand.
GAAACTATGGTACACAGTAAAGTCAACCAATCGTCACTGTTCCCACTTTCTAGCCTCGCTACCCGAAGGCGGCTTGATGGGCACCGGAGCTTTCTTGACATCCTCCCAATTCGTGCTAAGTGCAGTGCCTCCACTCTCTTGGAAACTTTTCATCATTGCCTTTTTGGTGTCTTCATCGGCATTTGTGAACAGATTTTGAAAGAACTCGTTCAGCGTGCTATCGCCGCTCACGTTGGGTCCTCTGCGCTCGTCTTGGGTTTCTCCGAGTCGAGAATGGTCTTGGTCACGCTGTCCCAATTTTTACGGGCCTGTGGGAGGGTTGTCCCAGCCTTTGTAGCCGGAGTTGGGACCGGAGCGGAAGAATTGGCGAGAGCTAGAGGGTGTCATGAACGAGACTGTGTGATCTTGGGTTAGGTATGGACGTACGATCAGGGGCATCGCCTATGAGACCGCCCCACCGCCCATGTGCGGCCTTGACAAGACGGATCTCAACCTTGACTTTACCGACTACGAAGCTCGACTTTTCAGGGTCGATTTGACCTTTTAACGGCTCAAAATCCATTATCTTGTCACCATTCTCGTAGTGAATCTGAAAATTTGTTAGGATTATTTATACATCAATCCATACGCATGGAACGAACACCGCGTGGTTGGAATTTCACGTTGACGTTGGCAGGATCCGCGCCACGGTCAAAGACGGAGAGGGTGAGCTTCTCGTCAGTCTCATAAAACTCGTGTCTGATATGATGAGAAGGCAGAGTAGAGGACGACGGGTTGAGGAACACACCTGAGGGTGGTAGCCATTATGAAGGAATGAAAGACAAGGAGAGGAGGTCGAGGCAAGTAGAGGAGGCGGAGGCAATCTAGAAAGTTCGATCACGTGCCAGTCGACTGCTTAATCAATACACTGTCAGCATGAATTGGTTTTTGCATGCCAAAACGGTGAAAAACGCAATTCATACTTAAATATTTTTCACTATTCAGTTGTATAAAATAAATTTAAAGTTTTTGACACAATGGTGGATTAGCTGGGCCGGTTAGCTGGGCCGGAGGAACGGACATAAAGTTTATTCACGGGACTTCCCGGTGAAAAATATTTAAGTATGAATTGCCATTTTTTCACCGTTTTGGCATGCAAAAACCAATTCATGCTGACAGTGAATAGACTGAGACCGCCAGCCTTGCCCTTCCATCTTCATCATGTCCTCATCTGATCCCATCCCAAAGGCCGTCTTATATTATGATGCACGCTCAGCCTGGTCCCTCGCAGGTTTGTTTCTCTTTCACAGATCGATCGGCCCTGACCATCTCGCTGTATTCTAGTGCTCGTGGCTCTGTACGTCCACATCTTCTTCATATAGTGCCTGTTGTCATCGCCCACCTAGGGAAGAAAAGGGGTATGGCAAAGATGAAATAGATCTCAAGCTCGTGGACCTTTGTGGGTCTGATTCGAGTGTGGGGAACGACATGCGTTGACCCAAACGTCGTTAGCCAAAGGCGAGAACTTTTCGCCGTCGTTTTTACGCCTCAACCCAAAAGGTAGAAATCATACCACATCCACTTGTTCTCCCTTACCCAGATGCGTCTTCAGGAACAGTGCCGACGCTGATTGTTCCGCTCGAGAACTCCCTGTCACCTCAAATGGAGAGTCGTTACAAGGCTATTGCTGACACCGAAGCGAGTCCGCCACGCTATGTGTTAGAGCTTTGGGCTGAATAGCGTTGCATCGCAGGCCCTGATTGCCTTCCTTGACAAGTCACGATCGGCTATGTCTCACACTCATACGACATCTGCCGCACCAGCCCCTGCTTTGTCCCCAGCAACGGTAGCCCTGTCTTCTACAGCAAAGTCTATCATCGCATTGCTCCATTCGGACTCTGCTTCGCCCGAGTCGCTTTTCCACTTGAACGCGAGGGATCTTCCCGCGCTTAGGACGGCAGCGGTCGGCGTCTCAGCATTCCTCAAGGGACGCAAGGAAGCGCTGGTGCGTTACCTGGCTGAGGATGAAACCAAAGAGGTCCGCGTTTCTGAGAAAACCAGAACATTCTGGTTGGAAAAGAAGAGTGCGACAGAGAAATTCCTGTCTGTTTTGGATGACGCTGATAAGAGTGACTCGGAGCTGAGCGAAACTGGAAGGAAGGCTCGTGAGGAGTATTTCGAGAAGACAAAAGCGGCATGGGAAGTCGGTCTTGCACTTGTTCTGAACAACGTCTGCAAGGAGTTCGTTGGCCCATTTGCCCTTGGTACGCCTGTCATGCCGGATGAGAGCATTCAGCTCACCACGCCTCGCTTTTATGTGTGCAGGGGAACAGATATCGATTGTAGATGTGCACCTCGCAGGATGGTTGCACGAACTGGTGATTCTGTCTGGGGGCAGTGGTCGTGACAGCGGAACGGTGGCAACTGCCCGGATTGAAGAACACGTGGGTGGAGGGTTTGCATTTGCAAAAGATGTCGTGCTTCCGCTGCCAGCAGCGGGCTTGGACGGATCTGGACCTGGACCTACCACGACGGTGACGAGAGCGAAGCTGGCGGTGTTGTGGGATGCACTTGCATCGAGGCCAAGCTGGCAGAAGGTGTTCGGTGTTGAGAGTTGATTTGATCTAAGAGTAACAGTGACAGAAATGAATGATCTTGTTTGTGCCTAGAATAGCCTCTACATTTTCTTTTTTCTCCTTCCCACATCGTCACCTGTCGTTCCTTCGCTCTCATGTCTCTGCCTCGGGGCAGAGTGAACACTACTCATTCTATCTCTGTCTCCTCCCGCTCCCGGCCCTATGACCTGTTTGAAAACATCCCCATTTTGTCTCCAGGTGCAGGGTCCCCCCACACTCTCATTCAGGCACACCAACATCTCCACAACACCTTCCCCCACCTCTCGCCTTACCGGACACGACAGACCAGCTCTCTGTTGGAACGTCCCCCAACTCGTCCGCAATGAATACGCCACTTCCTTCACGCACCCCTTCCCCACTCCCTCCATTCTACTCTGCCCCGTCGTCTGCGTCAGATACGGATAGTGATGAGCCTGGGTCCCCTTTGCTCCTCGGCCCCTACTCTCCCTCATACTTGCGTGATGGCCAGCCTCGTTGGTGGCAGCTACCGCAACGTCCACGTCGTGGGCCGCGACGACCCGCAGTGTGGGGATACAGGTCTATGGTGCGCGTCCTGCGGAGAGTCTTCCGACATCCTTTCTTCCCAAAGCACCCCTCCACGATCGTACGTCTCGTTTGTCTCTCTCGTCCTCGTGGGGGTTTTCAACTGAAATCCTATGAACAGCTTCTTTCTCTCCTTTTCTTTACCGTCTTGGCGTTATCAATAACCTTCTTATTGATTCACTTATTAAATCCTGACAAAGAGCCTCTACCGTGGCGAGCCTACTGCACAATGCCAGAAACGTCGACAGATCCTCCATCTCCTAAGGCACACCCTACATTTCTCAACATTTCCACTGTAGAATCTGCTCCTCCGATGCCTCCATTTCCACCAAGTAATTTTGAGGCATTGCCCCCGCGGGTGTCTTCATTGGGGTCTTCTCCATGGATTCGTCCTCGGAGCGCCGTATGCTTATCCGGTCCACTTGGGCGACTCATCCTCGGAGTCGTAACGGTGGAGGGTATGGCGATGGTGGCGCCGGGACTTCTCGGACTATCGTCCGCTTTATAATGGGCCAGCCCCGCAAAGCATGGGAACGGCGTGTTCGCGTAGAAATGGAAGGTACGCCTTTTGATGCTTCTAATTTGCGTTGCATCAATCCAATGGCACTGTCTTGTGCAATGTACAGAGTATAAAGATATTGTCATTCTCCCGATCCCAGAAAACATGAACTCTGGCAAGACACACACATTCTTTACTTGGGCGGCCTCGATGGCCTGGGTTCCACCTGTTTATTTTGATACCGATATCCCTCTCCCGAACTTCTCGTACTCCAATGCCTCCAGTCCTATGCGTTTCATCGCCTCGCACGACCCAATCTATGCACGGCAAGACCGAGCATCTGGGCCATCGGCTGCACAGGAGTGGGTGCGCCCTGATTTTGTCGTCAAAGTCGATGACGACTCGTTCGTCATGCTTGCGGAGCTGGAGGCGCGTCTACGCGTCGCACTACATGAGAATCTTCGTGACAAACACTGGGATGGCGTGTCGTCACCACCAGGGCCTGACTTGGTAACGCCTTCGTCGAGCGAGCTGCAACGATCGCCGTCCGGCGCGTTGTTGGCCGAGGATCCACTCATATACTGGGGCTATCTGGTCAAGCGACGTTTCATGGCTGGTGAATTATATGCGCTGAGCTGGAGTCTCGTCGACTGGGTTTCAAGAGATCCGGCTATCAAGAGTCTCGTGCGTGGCGCTGAGGATAAGCAGACGGCCAAGTGGATGCGGTCGCACCCCCGTGCAGCAGAGGTTCGGTGGGTTGCAGAGCGTTGCTGGATCTACGACCACCCACGCAGCGGTACAGTGTACGTCTTTATTTGGCGTTATTTCGCAATTCTTCTGAAACTTAGCCCACGACGCCGTTGATATCACAGATATTCCCATGGTTTTTTGTTTCCCTCCGAGGCTGCCCGTGCCCGGGAGGGCGTCAGGGCGTTCTTTGACCGAAAGTCGGAACCAACCAACCTTCCCACGATGACTGCGCTAAATTGGTACGATAAAGACTGGGGGGCACCAGCTGAATGGGCCAAATCGAGCGTGTCGACATTCGGCGCTCGGTACTCTCTCCCAGTTCCCAACTTGACCATACCGCAAAGCATCGAAGCGCTCGTCGAAGGAAGCGACATGTCACATTTGTCCGAGGTATGTAACTTTAACACCTATTGACCTTGTTATCGACGATGATTAATTTCAGCGAGCGTATGGTCTGCCGAAGATGCGTGGCAAGTGCGTGAGGGCCGAAAAAGGCGGTACAACGGTCAACGATTGGGCGGTACGATTGTCGTGCATTTCGTCAAAAGCACATGTGGTTTTTTGAGACGGTGCTCGCACTTCTAGAAGGCGAGGAGGAGACGGAGTACGAGAAACGGCGGTGGGTACGTCAAGAGCAATCACCCGCGGAAATGACGGTTTCGTCACGGACAGCTGCTCAACCCCACCGACCCCAACTAAACGGCAGACCATCCGCGATGCACATATCAGGTTGGCCGTGAAAGAATGCTGAATTCCTCAGGACACTTGTGTTGCAGTTCTTCGTCACCTCCCACGCTACTCTTCACTGACAAACTGTACTTCTGTATCATATCCGTCTTGCTCACCATAACATCACGGCACATTTTCGATTCGCATTCATATACCTGACATACGGTAGAGATGAACGTGGACTCAAATTTTTTCGAACAGCCCATGGCTTGCCATCAGAGATTGGAATGAAGACAATCAATCAAATGACAAAAGGTCGGCATAGCCCTGGATCGATAAGCCCCAAAGAGGGAGCGTTACGAAATTCGTGACACGGCAAGCGGTGCAGGTCCGACCTGCGTCCGACGGTGCACCGCATTTTTGCGGATCAATGTGGATTTGGCAGCCCGCGCCGCCGCTTTAGCTCCTGAATGGTGTCCTATCTCAAGTGCGAAGCGAAAGGGTGGGGTAGGTGGGGTAGCTACGATGGCTTTGCTTGGAGTGAGGATGAAGGTGGTGAAAAGACGGAGACAAGGACACATGCTAGCTTGAGGGCTGAGAGACGCGATCGCGGGGCAATCCGGGAGGATCGACCTGCCAAGCGTGAGACGGCGCGGCACGGACCGGTCGTCGTTGCTTGTAGCGCTGTTCGGACCGTTGCTCTTATACCGCAGCTAACCGCAGCTGTCTTGGCACCTGTTCTGTTTCACCCTCGTCGCGTGGACCAGCTTTTCCCCTTTGTCTACCTTTCTTCACCGTACCCTCATGCAAGACAGACGACAAAATTCCGCTGGTGGCCCGGACACTCAATCCGGTAAGCCTTTATATCCCTTTTTGGTATAGTTCTGGTCCTGGTCGATCATGGTGGCTGGGCGCGCGCAAAACACGGCCTCCGGACCTCGTGTTGTTCAATTGGGATCTGTCTTGCGCCCGCGCCCCTCTCTCGTGCCCAGCACCTGCCGTCTGTCAGGTGTTTTTCGTTGTTGTTGTTGTTCTCTTCCCACTCTGTTATAATCCTGCCTTTTCCGCGCAGCTTTCTCCTTTTGCTCTCCTTGTGCGTGTTCCGTTTCTGACTGACGCACACGCTCTCCTCCTCTCTCTGTTCCTGGTTGGTTCTTGTTCCTTTGGTTACGCTTCGCACGCACGATCAACCATGTCGGATACTCCTCCGCCAATTCCGTCCCTGCAAAATCCTGCGCCGTCACCGTCATCCCCGGCTGTTCCGACCCAAAACCCTGATCCACCCCTTGCCCCATCCCCTCCGGCTCCGTCCCCACCACCTGCCTCTGCGCCTCCTGTGCCATCTCCATCACCTGTTTCTGTGCCACCTGTTTCTGCACCACCTGTTTCCGCACCACCAACCTCTGCACCACCTGTTTCTGCACCTCCCACCTCTGCGCCACCTGTTTCTGTCTCTGCACCTATTACCTCCGCACCTCCTACTTCTGCACCACCTACTTCTGCACCTCCTACTTCCGCACCACCTACTTCTGCACCTCCTACTTCCGCACCACCTACTTCTGCACCTCCTACTTCCGCACCGCCTACTTCTGCACCACCTACTTCTTTCTCTGCACCACCTACTTCTGCACCACCCACGTCTGCACCACCTACTTCCCAAATGTCGACTGCGCCTACCTCTGCACCACCTACTTCCCAACCGTCGACTGCACCCACGACTGCACCCTCCTCGCTTCCGTCCACAGGGTCGACCCCTACTAGCTCGTGAGTTCTCCTTTTTGTGGACTACGTACGTATTGAGCTTATTTTCTGAACGCCATTGAAGTCCGCAGTCTTCTCCAACGTTCTCATCTGTGGTCACCTCGCCTGCAAGCTCCGCTCCTCCAAGCTCTTCTCCGACGTCGTCGCTGACACAATCCACTTTCCAGTCTTCATCTCCCACTAGCACGCCTGTGAGCACGTCACCGAGCACTTCACCAACGCCCTCGAGCAGCAGCTCTTCGCAGGCGACTTCTACGCAGTCATCTTCTGCTACTACGTCTTCTACGGCGGTTTCGACTAGCTCCTCCAGCTCTAGCAGTAGTTCTAGCTCCTCCAGCTCTAGCAGCAGTTCTAGCACCTCAAGCTCTACTTTGAGTTCATCTACACGTACATCTTCGTCCAGTACCCCACGTGCCAGGTATGTATTCGTTCTTTTTTTTGGTCTTCATCACCCTAATTATGGCCCGATTGGAGTTCGACATTCTCGAGCACTGTCTACCTTCAGACGACCAACAGTCTTGGGCAGGTGACCTCATTTGCGCCCCTTCAAGTCACATCAACGTTCACCTCAACTTTGAGCAATGGCGGCGTCCGGACCTTCACCGAAGTGATTGCAAATCCGCCGACAGTGCTTGCCGAAGAGAACTCAGGCAATACCTCCCAGTAAGCCTTCTTGACAGCATAATGCGTGGTTGTCGATATACTCATGTACTATAGGTTCTTCCACAACACTGGTGCCGTTACTGGCGTTTTTTTGATCGTTGGCCTTGCAGCAGCCACCATTTGCTTGTGGATATTCTTCTTCATCCGCCGGAGGCGCAGGAGGCGCAGGATTGACCACGAGATAGAGGTCTCGGAATCACTCACTGCTGCTGGCTATAATCGCGCGCCGATTGATGACGAGGACATCGGCCAAGGTTTTGGAATGCGGCAGCGGTTTGGTTCATTAAGCTCACACCCAACGCTAAGCACGCCGATCACCGACGACGAGCGTGCTGCGGACGCTACTGGCCCTGTGAATTTATATGATCCATATGCAGATTACGGTCGTCCCGTTGCTGGGTCCGGTTACATTCCAGCACGTTCGGAAAGCCCATCGCAAGGTCGAAATAGCATGTCCTACACCAGTACTGGGAGTAGACGTACGGGCTCAGGGCATGTTCCGCAGCACAGCATGGGGAGTGCAGACCAACTACTTTCTGGGCCCATCCCTGAACCATTCCCCTAACTTCTCCGCTGGTGCCGCCTCGGAACCCTAAGAGACAAGGGCGGGCGATTCTGGTTCTTCCGAAAGTGCCCCGCCGGACTACCGTGGAGAAGGCGTACCGGGCGGAGACCAAAAGCGATGAGCGATGTGGATAATTCAGACACGTTACGTACGTATCACTGCCCCATTCCCATGAATCTGGTCTGACTCTTGGGAAGGAAGGGTTGATGCATTGATGGGTGATTATGACACTAACTACTGACACTCTGGACGAGGGGTTCAATATGTTATATCTCAGTTGTGTCTATGGACAAGTTATGCTCATGTTTGGCTGTGCTTTTTTGGATTTTTTTTCCTATTCACAGGGACCTTAGGACAATTTCATGTCTGTACTGTTTTGTTTTTTACAACTTTCTCTACATTGTACGGGAGATCCCGGACAGCTGTATAGTTGGCCCTGGTGTGGCTGAGAATTTGGTTACCTATTTGGGAGTTGTCAGCTGAAGTCATCACATCAAACAGCGCGAGTTTTCGGCACTCTCCCTTCACGCTCTCAACACTATCGCCATGGCTGAACAAGTTCGTAGAAGTTTGTCTTTTCTGAACACCTTCGACCGACCCGCAGCTTCTTGTAGGTTGAAAAGGCATTTCAAAAGCAACCCTCTTCCACAATGCGAAGGCTCGTGGTGTGTCGAGTTTCCAGAGATCGGTCCCAGGATGAGCCTGATCACAGAACGTTTATGATGGGCAGGTGAAAAAAGGTGCCGACGAAGGAAGCGTTGTTATAAGGATGTGGCCTTGGGTTCAAGACACCCCCGAGGCGGTGAATGGAACTTATATCGGTCCGTGCGCTTTTTTTGCTCTGTTGGAATAGCCCATAGACGATGACGACGCGGGTGGGTACAGACAAGAATGTCCGTTCACCAGTGAGATTTCCATCCGTGTCGTATCCTCACCGGCGTGTTGTCTCCACAAGATGACGCGCACATTATCATCCGCCGTGACTACCTCCATTACGTCCCAATACAGTACGCGAGGGTACTTTATGGGCGTCTATATATCAAGCTCACTGGTGTCTTGCAGACCGTTACGAGAAGAGACATAAAACCTCGCAGCACACGTATCGCTGCGTTCCGTGTCGACCTCGGAGACATAGTAACTGTTGTCAGTCAAGGACAGCAGGCGGATTTCCCGATTTTGACCATGAAATGTTGTGTTCACAGGTCAATGTCGACCACTATCGAAACGGTGCGATTCAACGTTTACGGGTGTCAAAGAGCAAGGCGGCGACCAAGACATTTGGCAAGTTTTAGGTGTTTTGGGATGGCTCGCTATGTCGCATACAGGATGTGTTGTGCTTGACCATGATGTTTATTCTAAGCGATGCAGGCAAATGATATGTGGATAGCTGAGAAGTTTGGATACGAGTGTGCCAGCCAAATAAGGGACAAATAGATAGCGGTATTGGTTGGTGCGCGCGCCTCGGTGACTCGCCCTCCCGCACACCCGCCCTCCATCCCCGGCCGGTACCATCACTGTCACCGTCACCACCACCGTGACCTCCGTCATCGGACAGTATCCTCCAACTTGGTCACGTCTCTCCTTCACTGCCACAAACTGGCTCAATCCCTCCTTTCAGTCTTTACCAGTAGACTATCAAAGTCTAGGTCCCACTCTCCTGGCCCACGTTCAACCTCACCTTCATCATCCTCCGTGGCCTTCCCATGGGCCAGCAGGCTTCCAAAAAGTCAAGAAAGGGCGGGAAAGATAAGGAGAAGGATGCCGGTATTGGTGAGGGTGATACGAGTCCAAACGAGCCCCTTCCTCCAACTTGCCCCGTGCCGCAGTTAATGAGCCGGCCTCAGTCATCGGCACGCCTTCCATCAGCGTATCGTCGCCCGATAACTCGAAGAGTACACCGAATGGTAGCGGAGAACGTTCTCTGGGTAATTCCAAGTCGCTTACACAAACGGTTCCTCCACCGACGAGACAGCTACACTTTTTAACGCATCCCACACACCCTCACCTTCACCGTCTCATGGTAGCAAGCCCCTCCTCTTGATATCCCCTCCGCAACTATCCTCACACACAACGGATCTGCCCAGTATGGTGGCGGTTCTGCAGGGAGCGCCGTAGCAGGAGGGGAATCTCTTACTTCCTCGGGAACTCCGATGGGTAGCAAAGACAAGTCCCGGTCACTCGACGTGGATGACTACATTCAACGGCTATTGGACGTCGGTTACACGGGAAAGGTCAGCAAATCGCTATGTCTGAAGAACCCTGAGATTGTGGCCATTTGCCAAGCATCGAGGGATATATTTCTCTCGCAGCCAACGCTTATCGAACTTTCGCCGCCTGTCAAGATAGTCGGAGACGTGCACGGACAATACTCGGACCTGATACGTCTATTCGAAATGTGTGGTTTCCCACCAGCATCGAACTACCTCTTTCTTGGGGACTACGTCGACCGAGGCAAGCAGAGCCTTGAGACGTTCTTACTCCTGCTCTGCTACAAGATTAAATACCCGGAGAACTTCTTTCTGTTGCGGGGTAATCATGAATGCGCAAATGTCACACGAGGTTGGCGTCATCCTGCTTGATTTTCCTTGGCGTCCGTCTTGGCTGATGATCGACAGTGTATGGATTTTATGACGAGTGCAAGCGACGGTGTAACATCAAGACATGGAAGACGTTCGTCGATGTGTTCAATTGCCTCCCAATCGCCGCTATTGTTGCGTCCAAGATCTTCTGCGTGCATGGTGGACTCTCGCCATCATTACAAAGCATGGAGGACGTCAAGGCGCTACAACGGCCAACCGATGTGCCTGACTACGGTCTGCTGAACGACTTGCTATGGTCGGACCCATCGGACACCGCGTTGGAGTGGGAAGACAACGAGCGCGGTGTCAGCTTTTGCTTCGGAAAGACGATTATTAACGAATTCCTTGTGCGGTACGACATGGACCTGATCTGTCGAGCACACATGGTGGTGGAGGATGGATATGAGTTCTGGAACGATCGGACATTGGTGACCGTGTTCAGTGCGCCAAACTATTGCGGAGGTGCGTGTGCCGAGGCCGTTTTGCGTGTTCACAGCTCATGAATTGGCTCAGAATTTGACAATTACGGCGCTTGCATGAGGTGAGAGAAGCAGCCCATCTCTCGATCGAGTCACTGACGCCCGATTAGTGTCTCGGAGGACCTTTTATGTGCCTTTGAGCTCCTCAAACCCCTCGACGGTCCCGCCCTTCGCAAGGAGATGACGAAGGCTAAACGGAAGAGGTAACTCTCCTTCTATCTTGGTTGCACGGATCTCACACTGCTTGCAGCATGATGAGTGCTTCCTGACTCTATTTACACATTCCCACCCCATTCGCATCCGTCCCCTCTACTCTATGCATGTTTATAGGGGTATTTGCCGTCCAGGTTATCTGCTGTGTCGCTGTTCGTGAGTATTAATGTGGTGTCCACCGAGGCTGCGGGAGCTTTTTCTAGTACATACCTTTTGTGAGGATGCCATACTCTAGTACTTTGAACCATCGTCTGTCTGATGAATCCATTTCGAATCTCAGTCAGATCACGTGTGCGTTTATATGTTTACGGTCATCGTGACTTGGCCACGACGCGTCAAAGTCGCGCATACACTCTCCCCTTTTATGAGGAGACAGCAGACTCTTGGTACGTCATTATTCGTCAACGCTATCCCTCTCTTCACGCGTCCCTACTTAGCAAGGTTCTTCACTATGCCGCCTGGAAAGAAAGCACCCCCACAGCAGTCTAGCCTCACCGAGTTGTGGGCAAGTAAGCCAAAGAAGCAGAGCGCTCCCGCTGCACCTGCCAGCACAAGTCTACAAGTGGAACCTAAAGCTGACAGTCATGGCACCGTAGATGCGGCGGGTCCGACAAAATCATCGGAAGAACGTGCGTATTGACACTCTCCTTCATGACGCCACGCACGGCACGCTCATCGCGCAGAAACGCACAGCCGCGATATCAAAGCGTAAACAGGAGACGGTTACCAACTCTGACAGTATGTACACCCGCGTGTTTATATTCCCCCCTATGTTGCGTTGACGTGGTGTGTTGCTTGCACGTTGTAGGGACGACATCGCCTGAGCGTCGTGGCCCATTGCGGAAACGACGGAAGAGGGTGATTGAGGATAATGAGGAGGAGGACGATGACGAAGGGCCTGCGCCGAGCTCGGGTGAGTTTCTTTGCGTCGCGTCGGTTGGGCCCTATGACTTAGCTTTACTCTTCTTTCCGACCCTAGAGGCACCATCGCGAAGCTTGAGCCCCGCTACTTCTCCTACGCCTCCGTCGCCACCCGAGGCGACCAAGGTGGCCAGTTCTTCCAAACCTGCTTCGCGGCGCTTCAAGGCTGAGATTAAGGCACCTAAGTCTACGTTCAAGGCGAAAGGCAAGACGAAGACGATAGTGGCTGCGGCTGTGGAGGGAGAGGACGTTGACATGCAAGATGGGACAAGGAGGCAGTTGCGGCGAAGGAGTCGGATCCTCCAGAGGAGGATAATGATTCGGGTGAGGAGGAACTGGAGGACGTGGAGGAACGGAAAGCTGCGTCTAAAAGGCGCGTGTGCAGATTTCTTTGCACCGCTCCCTGCTGAACTATTATTTCAGTGCGCAAGTGGCGCTGGATCGGAGAGATGAGATGGATGTGGAAGGTTGGAAAATCGGCGATCCGTATGTCCACCATACTTTTGTCGTTGAGCATCGAGTGCTGCATCGCTGACATCCTCCTAGTGTACCTTATGCCGCACTCGCGAACGCGTTCGCACTTATAGAGGCGACGACAAAGCGGATAGAAAAGACATCTCTCCTCACGAGTCTCATGTTGCTTGTCATCCAGAGACGTAAAGCCGAAGACACCGACTCGTTGCTCAAGACGGTCTACCTGTGCATTAATCGCGTCCGTCCCTCCCCCAACGCGTGCATCGCGTTTTTTTTCGTGTTTGATTCACGCGTCCACAGCTATGCCCAGATTACACGGGGATTGAGCTCGGGATCGGTGAGAGTTTGCTCATCAAGGCAATCGGCGAGTCCACAGGGCGAAGCCTTCAAGTCATCAAAGCAGAGTTGAAAAAGGAGGGTGACCTCGGCTGGTGGCAATGGTGAGCGGCACTCCCCGTCGTGAAGTATGAGATGCTTAGGACGCTCCCGAAGACATCTAAGAATATGCAAAAGACCCTGTTCAAGCCGAAGCCTCTTACGGTTCCTTTCGTCTTTTCTAACCTAAAAGAGATTGCTCTTACTGGTGGCCACTCGGTGAACCACGCAATCGTTTCGCCTACTGGCGCATCCTGACACCTGTCCCAGTCACAAGGCAAGAAAGTGTCGATTATCACAAAGCTTCTTGCCGCGTGTAAGGGCGAAGAGGCCAGTATATTGTCCGAAGTTTAGAAGGCAAGCTACGGATAGGCAATGCTGAACGTACGGTGTTGGTGGCTCTTGCCCATGCTGTCGTCTTGGCAGAGCAAGAACGATGTATGCACCCATGTTCTCGAAGACAATCATCAGCTTATATTCATCTAGCTGGAAAGAAATGGAGCACAGAGAAGCTAGCGTCACGGTTAGAAGAAGGGGCCAGCATAGTCAAGTCAGTCTACAGGTAAGGTTGATACATTCTAATAGCGGTCCCTGCTCATACGCCCGCGCTGCCAGTGAACTGCCAAACTACGATGCGGTCGTCCCAGCACTCCTCACAGTTGGTGTAAGCAAACTACGTGAGGAGTGTAAGCTGACCCCGGAGGCCGCCAAACCGATGCTTGCTAAGCCCCAAAGGCCATCGGCGAGGTGTTAGATCGCTTCGAGGGCAAGAATTCACCTGCGAATAAATACGATGGTGAACGGGCACAGGTGCACAAGCTAGCGATGGCTGTTGGTGTGTTCAGCCGCAACTCGGAGGATATGAGCAAGAAATATCCGGATTTAGTCGAACAACTTCCACATGTAGGATTTCGATCTCACTATGGGGAGACACCATTCTCATGAAGTGATATACAGTGTATCAAAGAGAACACAAAATCGTTTGTTGGACGCGGAAGCCGTGGCCATAGACAGAATGACGGGCAAATTGATGCCATTCCAGGAACTGAGCAAACGCAAGCGAAAGGATGTAAAGGTGGAAGACATCCAAGTACGCGTGTGTCTGTTCGCATTCGACCTCCTTTACCTCAACGGAGAAGTGAGTCCTTGCTGCTTCAGTTCAGGACTTTTGTTGATCATTCGTGCACAGCCGCAATTGCACAAAAACCTAACAGAACGGAGAGAGCTTCTGCGGCAACACTTTGAGCCTGTTGACTTTGAGTTTCAATTTGCCAAGTCTTCAGACTGCGAAAAGACAGAGGACATTCAGACATTCCTTGACGAGAGCGTTAAAGATGGCTGTGAAGGTCTCATGGTCAAGATGCTCGAGAGCGAAGCAAGCTACTATGAGCCGTCGAGGCGCAGTGTCAACTGGCTCAAGGTTAGTACGCTGCAAAGGTCATTCTCCACTGCAAAACTGAAATTTCATGACAGTTGAAGAAGGACTACTTGGCTGGCGTGGGAGACTCGCTCGACCTTGTCGTTGTCGGTGGCTACTATGGGAAAGGCAAACGAACGAACGTGTACGGGGCATTCCTCCTCGCGTGCTATGACGCCGACTCGGAAGAATACCAGACCATCTGCAAGATCGGCACTGGGTTCAGCGAGGAAGCGTTAGCAGCGCACTACACGGCATTACAACCCCTGGAAACAGACAAGGCGCGTGGCGACGTCAAGGTGGGCGGAGCAAAGCCAGACGTGTGGTTCGAACCCAAAATCGTTTGGGAAGTACTCACAGCAGATCTGAGCTTAAGTCCGGTGTATACAGCAGCGCAAGGCCTGGTAGGTGCCGTTTCGTCTGGGAGGGCTTTTGCTTCCGATTGGCTTATCTAAGCAATAGATCGAGGAGCGCGGCGTTTCATTACGATTCCCTCGTTTCCTTCGGGTCCGGGACGACAAAGGCGCCGATGATGCGACAGGGCCGGAGCAGGTGAGCGGTGGTTTCGCATGTTAGTCACCATAAGTACTAATGGTGCGGATGGCACGGCTGTAGGTCGCAGAGATGTATGAACGGCAGGTACTAGCGCAAGGTGGAGGGCAGAGAGAAAGAAAGGAGGCGGTGATGCGGACGACGGCTTTTGGTGATGAGCATAGTAAAGATATCTCTTTGTTGCCGATCTCAATGTGGTTGGGTATGACGCGAGCACGATGCGTAAACCTCTAAATGTTTGGGATATGACAAAATCCGTACACGACTACTTGGTCGACTGGCTTGCCGCTTGCGCAGCCTTGATAGCCTCTGTGACTTTACCTGGTGGAGGAGCGGCATGAAGGGCTTTCTTTTCCTTGCCACCGCGATGCCAGTAGTTCACAAAGCGGTATCCTTGCGTGAGCTGGGCGGTTGCATTGGTAATGTGGCAGGCAAATAGGAGGTAGTTTCGGGATCGACTTTCCATGCTGAAGAACATCAAACGATGTCGGGGTGAAAGTGTGAAGGAAGTTATGACGTACCGAAACGCATGAAAACCATACTTTTCAAAAGGAAGAGTGAGATGGGAAGGGGATGAATATAACTGGGAACATACGAGTATGCAGCGAGGGCAGTAGTCATTGTACCAGAGATGACCTCTTCATCTTTTTTCAAGTCCGCAATCGCGCGAGAGGAAGACCCCAGTTAGCACCTATATAAAGGTCAATCGCAGAGCTGCACAAAAAAAAGCAGACACGAACGGGTCCCCAGAAATGAGTGCCTATGAAGCGATATGAGAACATCCATCAAGGGCGAAAGCGGTGGAGAACATACTGAAGAAGTACTGTCGTGCAGCAGGAGACCGGAGCCAATGGAAGAAAGTGGAGGCCATGTTTGACACCAACGGAAGGCGCGGAAGCGGGTTTTTGAGGGGTGTGTGTCACGTGGGTTGATCCCGTGGACAGCACAGAATGGGCACCCGACCCCATCCACCCATCCATCCCCTACGCGATCTTAGGGCTCCTTGATTGATGCTGCAGTACACGCTCCCCATCTCGCATTTGCCGTCCCACACAATTCCCTTCGCCTGCGCCGTTTTCATTTTTCATTTTCTCTGCGATTGAGCGCCCTTAAAAAGGCAATGGCTCCGCCCACGTTTCCCGTTTTTCTCTTTATTCAACTCCCTCAATCTGACCATCTTTTCCCCTTCCTTCCCCGTCCCGCCCCGCCCCTTTGCTCCTTCCCCGCCCCTTCCATCCCATTTTAATTCCCAATGCAATACGCAGGGAGCCAGTATACCGGCGCGGGCTACGCTGGCCAGCAGCCAGGATACGGGTATACCGGCCAGTATCAACAACAGCCACAGCCGCCTCAGCCGATGCAACATCAATACTCGGGCCAGCAGCAGCAGCAATACGGATCAACCCTTACAACGCACCCGTTCCGTTCCCGTCACCGCATTATGCTGCTTCTACCCTCCAGCCTGTTATACCTCAACAGCCCACCCATCGCCCGGCGCGTGAGCAGACTCCACACCCGAGCATGAGTCGAAGGCG
>WTXL01000388.1:0-17064 GCA_022376525.1 Russula vinacea
TGCTACGCACGGCGTACGACTATAACAAGTGTCGCCCCTGAGTATTGAGTAAGTGGAATAAATTAAACCTACAACAGGCTCCTACCTCAGTCCCTAGAGCAAGGCACTGTAGTCGCACGAAATTTAAAAGAGCCCGAAGAGAGGACAGAACGATACCAGGGACTACCGGACCGGTCACACCGCTCTTTCTGGGTTCCGTGATAACCGGTGACCGGTAACCCACGTGCAAGGACCAGTGACCCACCCATGATCATATTTGAGTCCAAACGTATGAATCGGTATGAAGGTGGACAGCCAGGTACCCCAACGCCATGTTTCACGAGCAAAAAGAGCACTGGCACCCATGTGATGTCTCCGAGCCTCGACAATGACAATCAGACAATCTTACGATACAGGGTCGCAGACGGAAATGTATGCAATTTGTCTTGAGCCTCGCAAGGTGTGTGCCGGCGCACGTGGGACAGTATAGTAGCTTGAGCGCTTGAGAGTTGAGCCAGCGGTCGGTACTACAGGATGAATTTGAACTTGGACTGCATTCCCCGGCCCCGTAGACTCGTAGTTGATCTTTATGCCCTTACCGTTACAGTATTTTGCGCCAGGGACTGAGGTTAGACTCGGAGGTTATGAAATGAAAGTTGAAGAGAAGACAGAAAGATGCGAGTCATCACGCCATAGCTATCGTGTAAACCGATGACCTCACATTTGAATCTGAAATCTCCGAGGACGACCACAGACACTCATAAAACGAAAGCCAGTGCTTATAAATAAATGCACGAGGGGAAAGACACAACAAGATAATTGCAAGGTGATTGGGGTATGTGGCCCCGGACGCTGCGGCGCACGCACAATGCGTGTCCCACATCGCACGCTGCTGGCACTTGCCTTAAGTATCGTGCATACATAATGAACGTAAGCGAAATCATCAAGTCATAAATAAGTAAGACAGCCCGATAACAAAGATCTCCACCAGGAAGTCTCTGTAGGTATTGGGTAAAGATGTTCATGGCATGTTGGCATGTGAGCCCGTCACAGTTGATATGGGAAGGAAATGTACAGTATTGATGACCACCTAAAGTCCAGTATCAGCGAGTTCAATGGCATCTACAACTGGTACTGGTTCGGCTTCAGCATCTTGTGGAGTAATAAAATCAGTAGTTGTATTGGCATTCGATGCTGTATCCTGAGCTTGGTACGTTTGGAGAGCGTTCATTAGCACGTCAGCCAAGTTCTGCACACCCGATTGGGACGCAGTGTCGGTGTTAGAAGGCTGATGGGAAACAAGTAAGGGTTATACAACCTAGAGTATGGGAAAGTCCGCACATCATCTACAATCTTGCAAGCATAGATCTGACAATAACGCTTTACCCCAGCCGAGTTGGCTTGAGACGGAACTGGAGCAGCGTAAGCAGCTGGCGATTCTGGTTCCAAACAAACTCAGCTCAGCCCATTCACGAAGAAAAGTTGTCCCTCACGAGAAGCTAGAACCCAGCTAGCGATAAAAAAAGAAACGACAGTGGTAGAGCGCATGGCAAGTGGGTATGATGAATATGTGAGGAAGTTGTAAAAGTTAGTATGCAGAGTTGGGTCAGACGGCCTCAGCTTTTATACTCGTCCGTCCTCCGAGTCGCGGTGGCTTTTCAGGACGGTGAGGTAGAGCCGGGTACGTGACTAGCGGCCGAAGTTGGAACTTGGAAAGTATTGTTTCATGACATCTTCATTCAATAGAACGGCCTGCTCGGAGACGACTTCGATATTCGGAAATGAGTGTATCATCAACTAGAGAGACCAGGCGAAGCAGTGCGATGCAGATTCAGAATCGGAATTCCCTTTAGGCGAGCGTCAAGTGATTAGTAGCTCAAGTATTTGAAAAGAAGGAACATTTACGATACGAGTCCAATAATATGGTGGCCCGTGTACCCCGATATCATGATTTGTATCACCAGGCAGAGTAAACATCCGCGTGATGTTTGATGGCTACACATTCAATATTTCAACGTTATTCACCTGGTTATTCGACGCGTGGAAAGCCGCAACGCTGTGTGCTCGCTTCCTTTCATTGGAGCCACTGTGTCTAACGTAGCCGATGTTATCTGGCATCGTTGAGGCATCAATTGGAAAGGCGCTTGGTAGCACTTTCGAGAACCGAACCCTTAAACAGTCAGGTTACGTCATCAGTTGTGGTCTATTAGCGTCGGGTCAGTGGTATGATCTCTCCTCCCGCGGCCATAGCACCACTACTCTGTCACGGTCTTCTGATTACTCACGGTCACCGTAACTTTTCCCTGCTTGTCCTCATCCTTGAGCAATACCCTTGGCAATGTCCGCGTTCCCGTGGTCCGAGTCGTACCACCCTGTCTTGATATTCGTTCTTGATCGATACATATACTATTGATTTGGGACGTTTAATTATTTGATGTTTAGAACATGACCATCTCAAACTTCAAAACAAAGACTCAAACTTGAAGGCAGCTAGGGCGAGCGGGGATACGGTTGGGATATGGGGTGATTGGGCTTGAGCGAGATGTCCTCGTTTCGTTTGGGTCTGGGCACGTGAGGCGCAGTAATGTGGACACGGAAATGGGGACCTTTAGACTCCGTTATCCCTTCTCGTATCGCAATACAAGCGCTCAGGTCATTCTCATGTGCAGCCTATTAGGTGCTTTATTCGGTGGCGGCGTGTCACATTGAATTTTCCCCAACCTGAGGGCATTTGTCACTTCATGCACTCAGGGGCTTCGATTTTCGCCCACCATGTCGTAAAGCGAATAACAAGTTAACAAGGGCCCGCCACATCGGCTCCCGTGGATTAAAATTTGGGGTAGTCCCTCTCAATCCTCTGGTGCGCAGAACGAATATACATCGCGTTTCTTTCCCATGCCTGAATCGTCAGGGAAATCTACACAACTAACCACCAAGTCTGGGCACCGAGCCTAAATTTTTTTGATCCCGCTAACCTTACGATGGGAGAAGAGCCGTGAAAATAATGCAGAACTCTTCGGATGACCAGTTGATGGGCATTATCATCACATCCCCCTTCACCAGATAATCATGCGCTTCAACGCTTGAGACTTAGCATCTATGGGTTCTTCAAAGTTCGACGACGACCCCCACATCAAACTGCCCACAGCCCCGTCGGCAGAAATACAAATTTGGGACGAAGGAGGGTCCCGGACGTTATCAAATATATTTTTCGCTACCAGTTCACCCTCTTCTGGGCATCTCTCTGGCACTGGATCTCCGCCGGTTGGGCATTCCAACCTCCGCATTATATCTCAATAAGATGCCCAGCTAAGGTGCGGCACGGCAGGTGCGTGCTGTGGCTGTAGAGGACAAGAATTCCGCGGTGGAAACCGTCTCCCGTGAAAAAGCAACATCCGATCCTGGCTCTGTCGGCGCGCCGATGTCTGGTGTCGTTGTGGAGGTTCGCGTGAAAGAGGGCCATGAGATTCTGAGGGGTGATCCGCTCTGCAGTATGTCTTGTTCCACGCCTTGAGTATGAGCGCTCTCACATTTCGGGCCTTTTCCACTCAGTCCTCAGTGCCATAAAGGTAACAGAAGCCTTCGTAGGAAAAGATAGTGCCAAGATAACTGACCCCAATTTCAGATGGAATCTGCCGTGACCGTCCCCGTTTCAGGCCACATCAAACGTGTAGTGGTGCAGGAAGGTGCGTACTTGTGACCAAGCACACTTCCGAAATCTTAAGTTAAAGCGCAGCGGACTTCTGCAAATCAGGCCAACTGTGCACCTCAATATAGGGTCGTCGAAGAACCCAATCAAGCGATATCTTCACCGCTCAGTCGGACTTAGCCACAGAAATGGGTAGCTTTTCGCCGCCCTCAGATCACTTCTCCGCCATCATGTCTCCTGGCGGTGACCTACCGACGTTGGACCATCGATAAACTCACCGCACCCTGGAGACGACAAGACTCATAAGAGATGGGTTAGCCGGGTATGATGTTATGTGAGGCGAGTAGTAGTCAATGCGTTGCAACGTTAGGAGTTATGCGCATGCGACGAGGGCAAGATGATGATATTCTGGATCTGTAGCTTCAAGTTCGGCACCCTGTTCGGCACGAACTATGTAGATACCAACTCCGACGTTCGGAGTCCGATTTCTTGTGATCGACGATCTTGTCGTTGATGCGCTTCTCTTCGCGTTCACTGGAACACAACGAATGTGGTTGTGCGCGGTGCTCGATGTGAGTCGAATCTGCGCATTAATATGCATTACAGTAATGGTCGAGGGCAGATCGTCCCTAGAAGGCTTGCTTGGAACCCACCCGCGTGTCTGCCACATGTCGCAATTTCTTCCGTCTTTCTTGACTCGTTCTTCAATTGTTTCTGTCTCTCTTGTTTTCTTGCTGCTTCTCTGTTTCCGATGTCCGTTGGCTCATCAATACACCAGTGATTTCTTCTCTCTTCCTTCCTTCCTTGCTGATTCTGCTTGCCCAACGCTTGCATCTCGCATCTCAATTTTCAGTGGTCGTCACGCTCCGCCTTTGATTGTCGTCACTGGCACAAACATCAATTCGTTTGTAGCGTTTCATGGAGTCTTTTTTATGAGCAAGGACTCCGTGAAATGCTACAAATGCAGAGGCGCACACATATCCGAAGCCAACGACAAACAATGCACCAAGAAGCACGTCGTAGCCGGCATCTGTGACGGCTCGCCCAAGTGCCTGAACTGCCACAATGCTGGACATACTGCCTGAGAAATGCCCGCAAGCCCAGAAGAGGTAAGGCCAAGGGAAGGGAACTGGACTAGGGGGAAGGGCTTTACAGCTAGGAAGACGGTTGGGGCGAAGAGGAATAGAGAGATGGGGTTGACGGGACCCCCGATGGCAACCCCTTTCCCATGGCCGTGCTGTGCCACCCGCGCCAATGCCCACAGCAACCACAACCCCTCCAGCGCCTGGTTTGGTAAGCCTAATTTGGCTCATCCACAATCGCCCGCCTAGCTCAATCGGATAGAGCGTCAGACTCTTATGGCGGGTGCTTTGTCGCATCATGGCTGCGATCTGAAGGCTGCGAGTTCGACCCTCGCGGTGGGCTAGTCCTTTGAATTTTTGCGGCTTTTGCATCAATGGCGACTGCTCTCTGATCCGCTGAAGAAGACACAAGGCGAGGAATAGAGCAATTTTATCCTTTGTCAGGTGAGGAGCAAAACGTTGCAGAATCTCCTTGCTTGCCCTTTTCTCACCCTTTACGCATTCTTTCCCCGACGTGAACGTATGAACGTTCATTCAGTAGAGAATGCATTCCTTAAAGAGGACACCAAGGCCGAGAGCGATAAGTGGGGTAGTATTAGCGCGCGTCAGTGCCTGTGGTCAAGTCAGACCTGAGGCTGCTGAGGCCTGAGGCTCGATGCCAATGTGAAGGACCGAGTGCCCATGAGTTCTAGCCCGGACTCTCCTTAGGAATAGAACAGTCGATAACTTTTTTTCTTCTGGCCTTGAATATAAGCAGGTCTCACATACTTGTTTGGTGTTCAGTGATCAAATGGAATCACCGCGGTGACTCGGAATGACGCGACCTCTGATGCTGTTGCGAACGTACTGTAGTAAAGGGTGGTTTTGCAGTCTTTCCCTCACTGGTTCTGGTAGCATTGAATAGCATCATCATGAATCGCTCTGTTCTGTTTGCTATTCTTCCACTAGCGTGATTGTACTGTACGTACTTTGATGACCTACGCCGACGCATTCAGCCTCCAAGGCCGATACTAGGCAAAAGGTTTAAAACTGGAGCTCTCACGCTGACAAATAGTGCATGATGTCGTGTCAAGAGCAATACAGTACGGACCGCAATGTGCCGCCCCTGGAGCAGGCTGCACAAAGAAATACACAATAACGCTACTACGTCGCAAAGCGGGTGAACTACGAAGTTCATGATGATTGGATAGACAGCCGGTAGGTACGCAATTGAGACAACCCAATCTACGGCTACGTTCCCTCCATTCGACGCGACATACAGTCATGTAAAGGAGACCAAATCACAGTGATGCCAAAGAACTACCATTGCAAAGAAAAATAGTGAGTAGTAAGTACACAACACGAAACATTAATGGGAAAGAGGGCAGAAGTCATTTCTCAGAAGTTCCTAACCATGTATTCCTCCGGGTTGTCCCAGCGAGAAACTGCTATCGGGTGACTGATGACCTCTCGCGTGGCAACAAACTGCCAAATGGCCGCCTGGACAGTCCCCGATGGCTCGAGCTCCTGCAAAAAAACATTCTGGAGGGTGGGCAACACTTCTGTCGATCTTTCCCCAACGAGCTCTTGCAGGGCAGGCATGATACGTGACGCAAACTCCTCGGATAGGTGAAGGTTCTTCACACCGGTAAACGGTTGTAATAGTTCCAGCCATAGCGTGTTCTCGACGTTGTTTTGCCGAGCCGTGTGGGAATATTGGTGCCCGTAGATGTAGAGGTCCCCAACGTGGAAAGATGAGGCAGGCATGATGTACAGACCTGTTCCATGGACGAAACTTGCCAATCCAAGTCCATACACAGGATTTGCACATTGAGCGTTCCGTAGCCAGGTGTCTGTGACGAGAGGTTGACCCCGGAGGCGCCATATCTAAAACGAACCTGGGCTTTTTCGAAC
The DNA here is from genome assembly GCA_022376525.1 of Russula vinacea. Classification (NCBI taxonomy): domain Eukaryota; kingdom Fungi; phylum Basidiomycota; class Agaricomycetes; order Russulales; family Russulaceae; genus Russula; species Russula vinacea. Next base: position 6,604 of record WTXL01000388.1, read on the forward strand.
GCTTTCAACGACGGTGTGCGACTGATGAACTGGATGAGCTGTGGTGTGTCGAATACGATTTGATTAAAAAGGTTATTTCCAATCTTTCGAGTTGAGGAACATCGATGTTGGCACGAGGTCTTCCAAGTACTCGCAGACTCCTTTGAACTCAAACCAGGTGAGAACGGGGAGGACAGAACGTCTCAGGGGAGGCGGACGTCGGCTTGCCCGATCAGGGGACTCGAATTCAGGAAAAGTCTTTTGAGGCTGGTCAACATGGAAAGCGCAGTGACCATCGCCTCGGGTGAAAAGTACCCGGAATGAGGAATATTCATAAGGGAAAGATCGACGAGGTGAGGGGCAGACAAAAGTATTTTGGTAATCCCGGAAATGGAATGTGAGTGAGCTGGAGGTATTCTAGACGAGGGGCAGATCCACCCAAGAACGAATTGGGAAGGACTGTCTCCATTCCAGTATACGAACGGAGCTCCAGATCTGTCAGCTCCGGGAATGGCACCTGCATCGCCGCCAAAACCTTTCCAAATCCGAACCATCGACTTTAAAAAGTTGGATTTCAACCACGCGATTGCTGCGCTCGAGTACTGCGATGATGTCGTCCATGCCTTTTGTTGGGTCGGCAGTATCCCGAATGAGGAGAGGCAAGGATGGCCAGATATCCAGCGTGTCCCTTGCAGGTGTTTCCTGTGTACAAACGAGTCGCAAATTGAGGCGACGTGGTGATGCAAAAACAAGGCTTCGCCATCGCCGACACACGTGGACCAGTATCTGCCACTCCTCTGTCGATTTTTTGAAAGTTTCAATATCCGAATGTCCATTCACATAGACGTCAAATATATCTAACAGGACATCGTCGGGGGAACATGTCGAATGATATCGCCTGGCCTACATCGTATAAATCGGTTAGCAGTCGTTGCGAGATCTTGGGCAGAGGACGTACGTTGACGTCGGCTGGTTAATTCTCGCTAGTCCAGCAACGTGTATGGTTTTCTTCTGTCAAAGAACTTTCCAATAATATATTGGATCGATGACCCAGGTCAGCTAGGAAATAATGGAGGGGCGAGGGCGGTGCTGGAGTATGGTAGGGTGACTTGATGACGAACACGCTTCTGAGTGGGGCTATTTGGGATTCTGTTAGTTACTTGATCGATTCAACGGGTGGATATCGCTTGACATACCGCTAAGAGTTCGATGGGTGATTTGGCGTTGGGGAGGGGATGAAGCCGGTTGCCTTGTCGCGGCCGTGCACGGACCCTTAGACGCCCAATTAAATATCCGCCTTCCACAAAAGTTACCCTTTCATTGCAGACAAAGTTCAGTCAGGACAACGGTGACCCTTACGCATTTACTATAAGTTCGATTGGCGGACCTTCCTAGCGTGGTGGTGATGAATTTTTCGAGCCTCAGGAATGATATTCGCCGGAGCGATTCGGACTGGCCGGACTGATCCTATTGATCTTTGTCTTTACTTCGGGCGCATGCCACGCAATTTTGGATGCATTATTCTCACCACACACATTCTCCCTTTTTCCACCATGGTAATATGCAGGGTTCTCCGAGCTGCCAAAAAGACCGAATGACGTCCTCGGTGCCGATCATCCATTACTTCATCAAGCTTCATTCTCGACTCGCCCACATACTAGCATCGGAAACTTGGACACGGAAGTGGTCCCTACAATTGCGCTATCCCTTCTCGCAGAATCCTGACTCAAAGGTGAGTGCAGATTGCGTATATTTTCGTGTGACTCAGTGTAATTCGAAGGGCTGCTAACTGGTGCCTCTTGGTACCACCGCCTAGATGTTGATGGGAAAACGCTGTGGCCGTTTCCGCATAGCCATAACACCACCAAGGATCCCAGGTTTGTAGCCAGCCTTTATTTGGTCTCTCAACTCATTATTTTTTTGACGTCTATGTCGTTTGAAGGACGTGCTGCAGATGTCTGCCCAAGATCATTGCTCATATTGTCGCGGGTGCTGACGTGGTCTTTGACCGAAGCCTGGCAATGCTCCGTAACCTCCGTTCCGTAGCTTTTCAAGTCTGACTGGTATTTGTATTGGTTCTGAGGATCGTCAGTTCGTGTAGGTCGAAAGAACTTATTGGGACGCCGTCGGCAACTATCAAGTCAAAGGTCAGTGAGTTGTGGGCATCTTGTCGTTCGTTCTAATAACCAAAATAGCTTGAGATGTAGCGTGCGGAGTCCTAGTGGCATGGCCGCTTCTTTTGGCTCTCCTATTGTTTTTTCCCAAGCTGTAGTGTGGAGAGCGCTGCAGGGTCTAGTAAGCCTAATTGGTTCATTCACAACCGCCCGCCTAGCTCAATCGGATAGAGCGTCAGACTCTTATGGCGGATGGGTATTCGCATCGTGACTGCGATCTGAAGGCTGCGAGTTCGACCCTCGCGGTGGGCTAATCCTTTGATTTTTGCATCAATGGCGACTGCTCCTAAATCTGCTGAGGAAGACAAGGCGAGGGACGATATCATCCGAGTCCTTGGCCCCAAGTTCCTTTGACGACATTGTTGCCCCTTGACCGCTTGGCGTAATTAATGCATCGGGTCTAGAGCGGTTTAGAGCATGTACCACGGTTCCTTCGGTGGAGAATACGTTCCTCATGGAGGACACCAAGGCTAAGTGCGATAAATGGCGTTGTACTGGCGCGGTGAGTGCCTGTGGTCAAATCGGAGGCCGATGAGGCCTGAGGTTCAATGCCGATGTGAAGAACCGCGCACCCATCAGTTTTAGCCCGGGCTCCCACAGGAATAGAACAGTCGATACCTTTCTTCTCTTCTGACCCTGAATAAAAGCAGGTTCACATACTTGTCCAGTGTTCGATGATCAAATGGATCCTTGAGCGACGCGAAGCCTGATGCTGATGCGAACATACTATAATAAAGGGTGGGTTTGCTTCCCCGCGCATATATATCTTGTAGAGGCATTGCCGACATCATCATTGTAGTTGGTTTACCCCATTGCGAGAGCGGTCTCACCTTTCCAATATAGTATGTTGGTCCCACGTGTGTTTAGTCAGACGGCCACAATGCTGGAGCTGTACCGGACCAGGGCCCTGCTGCCGCCAATTGCTCGGATCTCCGATTCGGATTTCCGGGTTCTGAGATCAAGTCTGAGATACGAAACGCATATATATTACGACTCGGAAATATACACTCTAACAGGCAAATAAATACAGATCCAGGAAAGGCACGACTAGAGCGAAAACTGATGAAGACTAGGAAGAAATCGATTTTACGGTATCCGTGACCAGCTAGAAAGCAGCAAGGAAAGCAGCATCAACAAGTTCAACTGTATCTACAAGACTACAACCGGATTGGTTCTTGGATTGGTTCGGCTCCAACATCTTGTTGAAGTAGCCAAATCAAAAATTATATTGGAATTCGATGGTGTATTCGGTGTTTGGTATAATTGAAGGCGCTGATTAACAAGTCAACCAGGCTTTGCACGCCGTCTGATTTGGACGTAGTGTTGGTGTCGGGGGGCTGGCGGGAATAAGACAAAAAAAAACTGAGATTATGGAAAAATATCACCTCTGCTATCCTACAACCAGCACCTAAACAGCGCTTTTTCCCAGCCAGGTCCGCTCGAGACGGAACTGTAGCAGCATGAACAGCTGGTGATTCCAGTCCCAAACAAAGTCAGCTCAATCCATTCGCAAGGAAAAGGTTACTCTCTCACGAGAAACTAAAGCTAAGCTAGCAACCAGAAGAGAAACGACGACAGCAGAGCGCATGCTGCGTATCACAAGTGGCTAGTATGGTGGCTATGTGATGTGATGAAGTTGTAGTGAATGTGAGCAGGTGGTAGAGATGCGTTGGACGACATTGCCATCGGTCTTTATACTCGTCTGCCCCCGCGATAGCTTTTCAGGACAGCAACTGGCGGCCAGAGTTTGGCAATAGAATCTATACTGCGTCTTCATGTATTGGTCCCGTGGACAGATCGAGACGTCTCTGGTGCCGTCAGCCAGGTACGTGCACATGGCAGTGAACCGTGTATCGCTTCATTCATGGGCCTGAGACCAGGACAAAAATTAGAGTGATGTAGGTGCCTGCAGGGCCAGAAAATGGAGTCCCTTGATTCGAGAATCGGGTAATGACCCACCTACAATTTCTGGCACGAAACCATATTCGAGTCCAAACTGGACCCCCGCGCCCCGTCATCATGTTTCAAGGGCCAGAAGAGTACCCGCGTGATGTCTTACAACCTTGAGAACGACAATCTTACGAAACAGGGTCACAGAAAATGTGTGTAATTTGTCTTACAGTAAGCCTTGCAAGGTGCGTGCACTGTGCACACGTGCGACAGTAAAATAAAGTGTCCCCTTGAGCTTGAGCCAGCGGTCAGTACGGGACGAATTGAACTGCCTCCGAGTCTTACCTGACACAAAGTACTGTAAGGCTTGCTGTAAGGGCAATTTAGGGCATGAAGATAAACTACGGGAAATTGAAGAAGCGAAGACAGTAAGATGCTGTCGGCACCCAAAAATCCGAACATATTGGAATGCGGTCGAGGCCGTAGCCGCCGTACGATAAGATAGATAAGATAGTGAGTGAATTGCATACAAACGGCCCTGGTACCTGGCCTGAAATCCAATTCTATCAGTTGATTCGTTAGGTTTCGGACCGGTCGCAACCCCGCTCCGCGAGTTGTCCCAAAAGGTGTTCCACGGCCCTCATCCTTGCCCTCATCTCATCCTCCGAGTCATCACGCCATAGCTATCGGAAGACTGATGCCTTCATAAAATCTCGAAATCTCGGAGAGCCCCAGACAGTCGTCAAATGGATGGATATTCATGGTGATAGTCGAATAAGACTGTCGACGCGACGTCGCCGCCGGAGCCACTCCAAGACCGGAGCCACCACCACCATCATATTCGAGGTCCGGGTTCAGACTTGTGAAACTCGAAGCGAAGAAATTTATTGATGTGGTCCGTATATGGTCCCCGGGTGTCGGGATGCTATGGAACCGTCAGAGCCAGTGAGCAGTCCAGGTGCGATTTATAACGAGTGATACGGACACAAATGTACTGTTTACGAGGCGAAAACCAACGCTTTATAAATAAATGCATGAGGGGAAAAGCACAACAAGATAACTGCAGGGCGATTGGGGTATGGCCCGGGCATCTATAATGCGTGTCCCACATCACAGGCCGCTGGCACTTGTATACAGACTAAACCTTGGACTAAACGTAAACGCAACCCCAAAGTCATACTAGATAGGTACAAGCTGCCCTGTGCCGTAGGCACGGCCGAAAGCTTGCAAAACAGTAAAATAGTCTGATAACAAAGATCCCATTAGGAAAGTCTGTAGGCATTTTGACTTGCATTTTGATGTTCTGATTCTGACGAGCGCAGAACGGGGTCAAACATGCGGCACGTGACCCATCGTTTTTTTCGTGTCGCCCGCATCATCCCTCAGGAGGTTCAAAGAACCCCCGGCGTCTTCAAATCGCCCACCCTCCACACCAAGATATTCGTCGGATCGGGTGGTGAGACTCGCTGACCCGTCTATTGCCTGCTTGCTTCGGGGGCCCGCCCACCCATCGCATTCCCGCCTCATCTTCGACCGAGTAGCACGCAGTGCTTCTGCCTGTTTGCTGTGCAGGTCATCCCTATTTTCCATCATAGTATATAGCAGTAGGACTCTTGTCATTCTCCTAACCAAACATACCACCCACGCGTTGGCTATCAATTGGTCCCCTCCTTCCGACGTGCGGTGAAATTAGAATAAAGGACCTTTAGTGATCCTCAAAGAAGGTTATTAGGTGAAGACGTTCAAGGCATGTGAACCGGTCACAGTTAATATGGGAAGGAAATGTACAGTATCGGTGACAACCTAGAGTGCAGCATCAGCGAGTTCCATGGCATCTACAACTGGTACTGGTTCGGCCTCAGCATCTTGTGGAGTAATAAAATCAGCAGTTGTATCGGTATTCGCCGGTGTATTCTGAGCTTTGTACGTTTGGAGAGCATCCATTAACACTTCAGCCAAATTTTCTGCGTCCGACGATTGGGACGTGGTGTCGGTGTTGGAAGGCTGAAGGAAGTAAGTAAGGGTTATACAGCCAAGAGTATGGATAGTCTACATACCTCTTCAGACTTACAAGGTATTATCAGACAAACACGCTTTACTATGCCAGCCGAGTTGGCTTGAGACGGAACTGGAGCAGCATAAGCTGCAAGATAAGCTGTTGGTGATTCTGGTTCCAAAAAACTCAGCCCGACCCATTTACGAAGAAAGTTGTTCCTCACGAAAAGCTAGAATCCAGCTAGCAATAAAAAAAGAAACGACTGTGGTAGAGCGCATGGCAAGTGGGTATCGTGGTGAATCGTCCGTCCTCGCGATGCTTTTCAGGTGGTAGACGAGCGCCTGAAGTCGGAAAGTATTGATTGAAGCGTCTTCATTCCATAGCACTGCCGACTTGGAGACGACTTCGGTATTCATCGTGTATCCCCAGTTAGAGGGACCAGGCGAAGACTGCAATGCAGAAGTGTCGAAATTCCCATTGATCACGCGATCGATCATGAGCTCAAGTTGAAGCATATTTGCAATACGAGTAGTCTGATCAAGAGTCTGATCGAAGAGTCTGATATCATGTTTCAATGATGTTTGATATGTCACCAAGTGTATCACTGGGCAAGTAAGCATCCGCATGATGATCGGTGATCTTTCGGAGCCTTGACGACTTGATATCCTTATGAAACGATGTCATGGAAATGTGTGTAATTCCGAGTCGTCTTGAACCACATAGGTGGGCATGCGAGTGCAACTGTAACCAAGTGTCGCCCTTGAGCGAGCAAGTACCGGAAAAAATTGAACTGCATAGAACAAACGACCCTACCTCGGTCCCTCAGGCTGGCGCAAAGTAAGAGCACAAACTGAAGGGCATAAAAAACCGGTGAACTCAAACAGAGGACAGAAGGATGCTATCAGTGCCCAAAGGTCGAGGCAGTTAAGGACCGCGCTTCCTTCTCATGGCCGGTGGGGCACAGGGTAAGAGGAAGGGCCGCTGCGTGCATGGCGCTTTCCCCTGGGCACCCTGTATCAAGTTGGAATGCCCCGTTATCTATTAGGGAAGCAACATGCCTGTACAACTAATGGGGGGAAGTACAAGTGCTTCACGATGGGTAATGAGGGGTGTGCGTCCGAGGCGCGGTCGCCGCGCCCAGCGCGTACGCCTCTAGAAAGCCAAGCCCGACGCGCGCCTCGCATGTGTTACGGAAGGGCGCCACTGACAGGGGTCGTGCAGAAGCAGAGCAAATGCGGCAAAATGCGTAGGCTCCAGACCCAGCCAGATTGGCTACGAATGAGATAGAACCGAAGCAAGAACCCTCATCCTCATCACAGCTTATTGAGACTTGGCCAACATACCCTACATCGCATGGGGCATATGAGATTGGCCTTGACACTCCTGGTTGAGCTGCCACCGGTGCCACGTTCCTGCAGAGGATCCAGGTTGGCTGCGCGCGTGCCTTCCCCACTCTTCCAAAGAGTGGGGACTTGGTGAGGGGTTTCGTGTGCGCTCTACCTAGAAGGTGGAAAGTTGCGAGGCCTCCGAAAGTTGATTGGTCCAAAAAGATTTTAAACGGCTGTCGTTGAATCAATGTCCCTCCTTGGGATAGCAGCAGACCGCAGGATGGGGTTAGCACGCAAGCAGTAGGGTAAAGCCGACATCCGGTTGAGGACAGCAGGCAGTGTGGATAGCAGGCAACAGCAACCACAACACACGATGTGGTCAGCGGGGGGGGGGGGTGCATATCGCACACCCAACAGAAAGGCACATTGCCTGTGGCTGAGGCTGGTAACAGCAGCAGCATGGCAACGCATATGGCGATCAGTGGGGGCGTATCAGCGCGCCCGATCGCAAAGGCACATCGCCTGTAGCAGAGGCCGGTAGCAGCGACAGCACTGCGATGCACGAGGCGGTCAGTGGGGATTGTGTTGGCGTTTCAGTACATCCAATAGCAACGGCTTCTCTCTCGTGCAGGGCATGTCGAACTTCCTTTCTTGTGCCAGCCGTTCTTGCTCTGCCATCTCTGCCCAGTCTCGCTCCAGTTGCACATTCCACGCGACCACTTGTCATTATTGTCCGCCAGGAAGCTTCCCTGCAGTGAATGACCAGCTTTTGGCGCGTATTGACTATATACTGCCACTAGAAACCCTCTTCTGCGCTCTTGAGGATGGGCGAGGTTGCTTGGGCCCTCGGGGTCGGGTTGCTGATAATGCGTAGCACGTTTTGATGGGTGCGAATGCAAGATAGTTGGGCTGAATGTTAGAATACTCTACAGTTGTCCGCGAAATGACTGGAAAGCAGCTCTTTGAGCCGACTGCAGGGAGGAGCAGCGCCGAGGGGGAGAAAGACTAGTCACGTGCTCGACCGTGATCCCGCTCACTCAAAGCGTGTCTCCGAAAGCGTGCGCCTCGTTCCGAGGCATCCGTATCGTAGCACCTCCTGAAGGGTTTGTTGGGCCCGCGTCGCTGGCGCTTTTGAATATCATACATACAAAATAAATTATCATAAATGCCATCATTCAGGAAGTTACAAATAAGCAAGACAGTCCGATAACAAACATCTCACCAGAAGGTCTTTGTCTGTAGGTAAAGACGTCCAACAGTTCAAGGCAAGTGAACCTGCCACCAAGCCCGTCACGATTAAAAAGTAAATCGAGATAAAAACAGATTCAGGAAAGGAACTGAAAACAAAAGCCAATAATTGTAGAAAAGAGCGTTGGAATGAGACCCAAGCCGCCCAGCTAGAGCGTAGCACCAGCGAGTTCATCTACAACTGGTACTGGATCGGTATCTTGTGGAGTAGCAAAATCAGCAGTTGCATCGGAATTGATGGTGTAGTCTGAGCTTGGTAGGTTTGGAGAGCGTTCATTAGCATGTCAACCAAGTTTTGCACGTCCATTTGGGGCGCAGCGTCGGTGTTGGACGGCTGACAAGCAATAAGCAAGGATTATACAGCCAAGAGTATGGAATATCCTCACGGCTTCTGCAAACTTGCAACCCCAGAATGGACAACCGCGCTTTACCCCAGCCGAGTTAGCTTGAGACGGAACTGGAGTAGCAAAAACAGCTGGTTCCAAAACAAATTCAGCTCAACCCATCCACAAAAAAACTTGTTCCCTCACGAGAAGCTAGAACCAGCTAGCAATAAAAAAAAACGACAGTGATAGAGCGCATGCAAGTGGGTATGGTGAATATGTGAAGAAGTTGTAAAGTCGGTGGCGATAGAGTTGGGCCTGATAACCTCAAGCCTTTATACCTGTCCGTCCTCGCGATGATTTCCAGGACAGTAATAGACTAGCGGCCAAGATTGGAAAGTATTGTCTGAAGGTGACGGCAGACTCTGAGACGACCTCTGTATAAGAACATGAACCGTATATCACTAGTTAGAGACCTGGCGAAGAACCGGTGCAAATAGAACCGGTGCAGTGTAGAAGCGTCTGCAGTTCCAGAAATGGAATTCCCTTTATGCGAGCATGGGGCGTCAAGTTATGAACTGATGCTTTTGAAATGGAAGCATGTTCAACCGTCGGCCAACCAAGGTACTGTCCGAGTCGCACCGTAAGACATACCAGGATGATATACATTGGTTTTTATTTGCTCCGAGTAGCTTGCTCAGGCATGAAGGCGGTATGCACAGTTGCATGTACTGTACAGAGTTCAAAAAACCTGGTGGCCCGGGTACCCCGACACCAATGGTCACATCATTTTTGATATATCACCGGCCAAGTAGGTACCTGCGTGATGTTTCAGAGCCTTGACAACTTGATACTCTTACGATACGATGTCATGTATGTGATTCGTCTTGAGCCGCTTGAGGTGTGTATCGTGTACATGCGTAACTGTGGCTTAGTAGTTGAGTGGGCGAAGTACGAGATGATCACATTAAATTTTCCAATCCACAATATCAATCTTCGGCTTCGCGCTTCCCTTTCGAGCGCGTGGTCTACGCCGCGGTGTCGTCAACAAGTCCACGGTCGGTGAAGATAGGGGTGGGTTGGAAGAGGTTGCATAATGGAACCTGAAATCGTGACCAAGGCGGTGTGCGCTTAGAAATTCGTAAAGAGATAGTAATCGATAAGCAGCGACGATCAAGTAAAGAAGCAAACCCACCTGACCCTTTCCTCGTCGCCATCGTGCACGTCGCGAGAGTGGGGAGGAGGAGGTGGTAAGTAATGATTCCGGAATGTGTCAAGAACCATAGGTTCATGCGGACCTCGGAGACGGGTGCGTACGTGCATTTGCCGCCACCGTGAGGCGGCACGATGTCAACTTGTCCCGATTAAGAGCTCTTTCTCGACTTCTGCGCGCCTCGGCATCGGGGCCAGTGGGAAGGCCACGACGATGGCGATAGAGTTTTTGAGCATCTGCGGATTGAATCACAAAGTCGCATGAAGAGCAAAGAAGAAAGATCGCAGCAATGATAGGGGGAACTGGTGCG